>WFAB01001855.1:0-80263 GCA_018977245.1 Lethenteron camtschaticum | reverse complement strand
ATCGAGCTACGATTGGCACGGTTTTGGCTGCGTACGGTGTGAAAAGCGCCGAGCCTCACGCGTGGCCAGCTCAACTCCCTGCGTTCGAGAGCTCACAAGCTCAGCAGGGACGTGCCTGGTCAACGCGCGTGCGTGTTCACGTGGTTTCGCTAACTCGCACAATCGCACGCGATCAAGTGGAGTAGCGAACGCAGAGGGGGGAGGGGGGGGGGGCAAGGCAGGCGGCAAGGAGCAAGGCAGGGAGCAGGGCAGGTCAGGGGGAAGGGGCAGGGGCAGGGGGCAGGAGGCATGGGCAGGGGCAGGGGAAGGGCAGGGGCAGGGGCAGGGGCAGGATGCAGGAGGCAGGGGGCAGGAGGCATGGGGCAGGGGCAGGGGGCAGGAGGCATGAGGCAGGGGCAGGAGGCATGGGGCAGGGGCAGGGGCAGGAGGCAGGGGCAGGGAGGAGGCAGGGGGCAGGGGCAGGAGGCAGGGGCAGGGGCAGGGGCAGGAGGCAGGGGCAGGAGGCAGGGGGAGGGGCAGGAGGCAGGGGCAGGGGNCAGGGGNAGGGGCAGGAGGCAGGGGGCAGGGGGCAGGAGGCAGGGGCAGGGGGCAGGGGCAGGGGGCAGGNAGGNCATGGCGCAGGGGGCAGGGGCAGGGGCAGGGGGCAGGGGGCAGGGGTGCACGTGGCTTCTCTTGCGAAAGGAGCGAGCGAGCACGTGCCTTGAACAGACGAACTCCGTGACCGCAAATATTCAGTTCGGGTAGACTCACGCACTCTCCCCATGTCTCTCTCTCTCCCTCTCTCCCCTCTATCCCCTCCCCATCTCTCTCCCTCTCTCCCTCTCTCCCCATCTCTCCCCATCTCTCCCCTCCCCATCTCTCTCCCTCTCTCCCCTCTCTCCCCCTCTCTCCCCATCTCTCTCCCTCCCCCTCTCTCCCCATCTCTTTTTTTACGATCAGTGGAAACAATAAGATGCTCGGCGTATTCGGCACTTTGCTTCGTTCATCATTTTGTAATTTTTTTTAAACTTTGCTTTATGTAAACCCCCACCTCTCGCTCTCTCTCTCCCCCGCTCTCGCGCCGGTGCTGTTGCTGCTGGCGGCAATAAAAGTTGTTTAGAAGTCAAAAGTCTCTCCCCCTCTCGCGCCGGTCGAGCGCTGGCGAAGCGAGCAACTTGACCACGTGTTGTTGTCGCTCGCTTCGTCAGCGCTGTCCGAACATGGGTCGCGTCACGTGCAGGCAGCACGAACAGCGGCAGCAGCGAGGGTGGAACTCGCTCGCGACTCACCCACGGACTCACTCACCCACTCGCCCACCCACTCGCTCACTCACCCACCCACTCACATACCCATTCACTCACTCACCCACGGACTCACTCACCCACTCGCTCGCCCACCCACTCGCTCGCTCACCCACCCACTCGCTCACCCATCCACGCGCTCATTCACTCACTCCCTCACCCACTCGCTCGCTCACCCACCCACCCACTCGCTCACCCACCCACTCGCTCACCCACCCACTCGCTCA
The DNA here is from genome assembly GCA_018977245.1 of Lethenteron camtschaticum. NCBI lineage: Eukaryota > Metazoa > Chordata > Hyperoartia > Petromyzontiformes > Petromyzontidae > Lethenteron > Lethenteron camtschaticum. The sequence goes on along the minus strand of WFAB01001855.1, from coordinate 78,756 downwards.
CCCATCCACGCGCTCATCACCACCCCCGCCCACCGCCCGCCCACTCGCTCACTCGCCCGCCCACTCGCTCACTCATCCACCCACTCACATACCCATTCACTCACCCACCCACGGACTTACCCACCCACTTGCTCATCCACACGCTCACTCACTCATCCACGCGCTCACCCACCCACTCGCTCACCCACCCACTCGCGCTCACCCACCCACTCGCTCACCCACCGCTCACCCACCCACATGCCCACCCACTTCGTCACTCATCCACCCACTCACATACCCACTCACTCACCCACCCACGGACTCACCACCCACTCACTCATCCACCCGCTCGCTCACACACCCACTCGTTCACACACCCACTCGCTCACCCACCCACTCGCTCATTCACTCACTCACTCACCCACTCTCTCGCGCTCACCCACCCACTCGCTCACCCACACGCTCACTCACTCATCCACGCGTTCACTCACTCATTCACTCACCCACCCACTCGCTCACCCACCCGCTCGCTCACACACCCACTCGCTCACCCACACACTCGCTCACTCATTCAAGCGCTCACTCACTCATTCACTCACCCACCCACTCGCGCTCACCCACCCACTCGTTCACCACCCGCCCACCCACTTACATGCCCACCCACTTACATGCCCACTCACTCATTCACTCATCCATTCACCCACTCACGTATCCACTGACCCACTCACTCACTCACCCACTCACATACCCACCCCAACAGTCTGCTAGAGGCTCTACAGGGGATCATTGGCTTTTACACACACACAGGTGACCTGCGTGCGCGTGCGTGTGTGTGTTGGTGTGTGTGTGTTGGTGGTGTGTGTGTGTTCGTGGTGTGTGTGTGTGTGTACCTTTGTACCTGTGTACACAACACACACGCACACAAAAGCGTGACACATACCTACCGTGTGTGCGCGTGCGCGTGTGTGTGTACACATGCTTAGATAACCCCTTGAACCAGCCTCAGGGACAAATGTTTGCTTTATAATTCTGTATCGCGATGGGGGGGGACGGGTGGATATTTTTTCTCTTTCAATATTTGATGTTGCGCCTATAGTTGGGGCTCAGAGGTGTCGCGGCTGTTAACATTTTGCTGATTGATGCCCGCACAGCCTTTTTGGCGATGTTAACACGAACAATTATTGATCCATTTCAGGACGCCAGCGACGAGATTGATTGATCCCCACGTGGTGATTGACGTCACGTGACGCGCTGCGTCTGTTGTGACGATTGCGGTTTTGTAGCGGTTAGCGCCAGAGGTCTCACACGGGTTTTGATTCCGTACCCGGGCGCACCAGGGTCGCAAACGGGTACCCGTACCCGGCCGTACCCGTACCCTACCCGTACCCGGCCGGGTACGGGTAGGGTACGGGTATCGGGTACCCGATTGCGACCTCTGGGATGAAGCCACGTTGCAGGCGCGGGTGGGTTGATTCTATGAACTTGAATTGTGAGAAGAGACAAGACGTTGGGAAATGAGTGACAAACGGCGACTCACCAGTGACTCACGGCCTACCCGTACCCGGCCGGGTACGGGTGGTAGGGTACGGGTATCGGGTACCCGGTTGCGACCTCTGGTTAGCATGTTACGCTGTGCTACAAACCCGGCGAGCCGAGTTCGATTCCCGCTCATGGGCCACCAACACCGATTTGACGATTATCTTAACCGGTCCTGGGCCTCTCCAAGGTCGACTCAGCCTCAAACGAGTACCAGGTGCGGTGGTGTAATATTCGTCGCCACTTGGGGAGACAAAGGCGGCCGGGCGTGGTGCTGGCCACCACCCCTCGTGTGCCACAGCGCCGGTAGCATTCATAGGTGCTGCTCGCTAACAGCACTTGCCCTACAGCCTGTTAGAGGCTACACGGGGGACCTTTGTCTGTGTCTACCTTCATAGGTGCTGCTGCTCGCTACTAACAGCACTTGTCCCAGCAGTCTGTTGAGGCTACATGGGGATCTTTGTCTGTGTCTACCTTCATAGGTGCTGCTGCTACTCGCTACTCACAGCACTTGCCCCTACAGTCTGTTGAGGCTACACGGGGATCTTTGTCTGCGTCTACCTTCATAGGTGCTGCTGCTCGCTACTAACAGCACTTGTCCCAGCAGTCTGTAGAGGCTACACGGGGATCTTTGTCTGTGTCTACCTTCATTGCTGCTACTCGCTAACAGCACTTGCCCTACAGTCTGTGAGGCTACACGGGGGTCTTTGTCTGTCTACCTTCATAGGTGCTGCTGCTACTCGCTACTAACAGCACTTGCCCCAGCAGTGTGTTGGAGGCTACACGGGGACCTTTGTCTGTGTCTACCTTCATAGGTGCTGCTACTACTCGCTACTAACAGCACTTGCCCCTACAGTCTGTAGAGGCTACACGGGGATCTTTGTCTGTCTACCTTCATAGGTTCTGCAGCTACTCGCTACTAACAGCACTTGCCCCACCAGTCTGTTAAGACTACACGGGGGACCTTTGTCTGTGCCTACCTTCATAGGTGCTGCTGCTACTCGCTACTCACAGCACTTGCCCCTACAGTCTGTTGGGGGACCTTTGTCTGTGCCTACCTTCATAGGCTACGCACGAGGGGGGGGGCAGGGGGGGGGGCTAAATCTTCGTCTCTGTTGATTGACCAAGACAACCGGCAATGACGTCACCGAGGATCATCTTGCAAACCACAAAATGTGTCGCCCCTCCTTTAAGCAAACGCCTCCACGCTCTCTGCCGACTCACCCGCGGAGAGGTTCCGTTGAAGTTCTTACATCGCTGTGCGTAGCCCGACCGCGCTGTGGTCGGGAGCAAACTTAAAGCGGCTTCATCTTCTTGGTTCTTTCGGTAAAGTCATCACGTAGAAGGGAAATAATAAAATAATAAAAATCAAACGTAATAAAATGCAATTCTCACGACGTTTCGGCCACAACGCAAGCAGCCGTTGTGGCCGAAACGTCGTGATTTTTCTTATTATTTATTATTATATTTCTATTATTACTTTTGTTAATCTTCTTGGTTCTTTCGGTAAAGTCACGTAGAAGGGAAGTAATAAAATAATAAAAATAAAACATAATACAATAATTATGTTTTTTTTATTATTTTATTATTTCTTCTCGTACTTTCGAAAGAACCAAGGAGTATGAACACAATTTCTTTTCTTTTGGTAAAGTCGTCACCTAGAAGGGAAATATAAAATAATAAAANACACATTTCGATTTAAAGCTTTCGTGACTGCAGGGATTCATCTTCTTGGTTCTTTCAGTAAAGTCACGTAGAAGGGAAATAATATGACTTTGAAACCCCCGCCCACCTCCTACGCATTTCACAAGTAGTACTAATCCCATATCTGCATGTCCAATAAATATGCTAAATTCCTCTTGATATGCAAATTTCTTTGTCAAGGCGCTCTTCCCCCTCCAACCCAGCTTAAATATACGCTGCCAAGCTTGGTGGTGTTCATTCAGACGCTGTCTTTCCGACAGACCTGTTCTTCACCTGAGGACGGCTGCTTGCGTTGTGGCCGAAATGTCGCTGAGAATTATTTTATTATGTTTTATTTTATTATTTTATTAGTTCCCTTCTACGTGACTTTACCGAAAGAACCAAGAAGATGCGTTCACTTATCGATGACATCCTGCCAGCGGTCTGTAAAGCCATCCGTCCGTTGTTCCATAGGTAGTCTTTCCATCCGTCCACCTGGCCGGACAAACGTTCCAACGTTGGGCCTAACGTTGGCACAATTATTTGGTGCCGATTTCGCCGCATCCGCGTTGCCATTGGTGCACAAGCACAGCCAACAAAAACGTGGAAACCCAGCACGTTCCATGTCAACAAAAACGACACCGTGCGGTGACTAGGAGATGTTGACTACCTCGCCTGGTATGCAGGAGGTCGTGGGTTCGATCCTGACCCTGACAATGCCTGCTGCTGCTGTATATTCGGAGTTGGCACTCTCTCTCATCATCATCACGGTGGCTGGGAGATGTTGACTACCTCGCCTGGTACGCAGGAGGTCGTGGTTGGATCCTGACCCTGACAACGCCTGCTGCCGCTGTACATTCGGAGTCTGCGTGTCTCTCTCATCATCATCACGGTGACTAGAAGATGTTGACTACCTCGCCTGGTACGCAGGAGGTCGTGGGTTGGATCCTGACCCTGGCAATGCCTGCTGCTGTATATTCGGAGTCTGCGTCTCTCTCATCATCACGGTGGCTAGGAGATGTTGACTACCTCGCCTGGTATGCAGGAGGTCGTGGGTTCGATCCCGACCCTGACGCCTGCTGCTGCTGTACATTCGGAGTTTGCACTCTCCCTGTGGTCGCGTGGATTTTTCTACGGTCTGCCAGTTTGTTCCCCCTCCACAATCGACGTCGCGGCGTTTCGAGCATTTGGCAACTGCTATAAATGTGCACGTGATGATGATGACGATGATAAGCCACCACTGCGTGTGAGCTAACATTTCTGATAGCCAGGCCGCTTCTGAAAAAGAGCTACGCGCAGCAGTTTAGAGTGTGCCTCACCTTTCGTCACTCCCCACGAGCCCTCCGTTACGGTCAATCATTCCTCGACCCTTGCACGCCTTTTTCATCTGAATCGCTCTGTTTTTCTTGCCGCTTTTTTTTTAGCTTTCCGATAGAGCGTGCTCTGTGCCGAGGTGCTCAGTATATATAAAATAGGATAAGATAAGGCGATAAACCGACGGTCATGGGGTTGATTCACCTCCGTGGTAGGTGCTGGTGTCAAGGACGTGGGCCCGCATTTGTTGTTCCATCGCGGTATATATTCCAGCGGATGACCTTTCTTGCACCCGGAGAGCAACCGTGACATTGGATGGGATACGCCGATGCCTGAACAGCGTCTAGGTGTTTACAAACCCATGTGGGTTGTACAGAAAGACTATCAGCCTCTTTAGCATAACCACCTCCGTGCCAGAGGTCGCAAACGGGTTTTGATTCCTTACCCGTACCCGTACCCGGCCGCACAAGGGTCGCAATCGGGTAACCGTACCCTACCCGATACCCGGCTACCCGTACCCGGCTATCGTGTAGGGTAGGGTATCGGGTACCCGATTGCGACCTCTGGGATGAAGCCATGTTGCAAATGCGCGGGTGGGTTGATTCTAGGAACTTGAATTGTGAGAAGAGACAAGACGTTGGGAAATGAGTGACAAATGGTGACTCACCAGTGACTCACGGCCTACCTGTACCGTACCGGCCGCACCAGGGTCGCAAACAGGTAGCCGGGTATCGGGTAGGGTACGGGTATTAGGGTACGGGTATCGGGTAGGGTACGGGTATCGGGTAGGGTACGGGTATCGGGTAGGGTACGGGTATCGGGTAGGGTACGGGTATCGGGTAGGGTACGGGTATCGGGTAGGGTACGGGTATCGGGTAGGGTACGGGTATCGGGTAGGGTACGAGTATCGGGTACCCGATTGCGACCTCTGCTCTGCACCCTTGTCATGGTCGCCCTCCGATCTGACATTAACATGCTAATTTCTCACATTAACATAATTAGCCCCGCCTACTTCGTTCATGACCTTTGGGCCAGACACATTTTAAACCTTTAAAACAGTCTGCGTCAGCAGCTTTCCCCTCTTCCTGATCACGAACGCTTGTGTTGCGATCGAAACGTCGTAGTTAAAAAAAAANTGTGTTATTTCTTTGAACCTATCTACGTGACTTTACCAAAGTCCAAAGAACACGAGTCCCTACAATTGTTGGCATGCTCAATGCCTTCCTGTCACTTCTGCCCAAGTGAATGAGTCATGACCCACTCGGGCACCCACCAGAGCCATGTTATACAATAGGCTACAGTAGCCACCGTGCCTCGGGCCTACTCACTCACCCACTCACTCACTCACTCACCCCACCCACTCACCACCACCCACCCACTCACCCACTCAACCACCACTCACCCACTCACTCACCCACCCACCTACCACTCACTCACCNACCACTCACCCACTCACTCACTCACCCACCACTCACTCACTCACTCACTCACCCACTCACTCACTCACCACTCACCACTCACTCACTCACCACTCACTCACCCACTCACTCACTCACCCACTCACTCACCCACTCACTCACTCACCCACCCCACTCACCACTCACTCAATCACCCACTCACTCACCCACCCATTCACTCACTCACTCACCCACTCACCTCACTCACCCACCACTCACCACTCACTCACTCACCCACCCACCCACCCACTCACCCACTCACTCACTCACCCACCACTCACCCACCCACTCACCCACCCACTCACCCCACTCACCACNCACTCACTCACTCACCACTCACTCACTCACCCACTCACTCACTCACCCACTCACTCACCACTCCCCACTCACCCACCCACCCACTACTCACCCACCACTCACCCACTCACCCACCCACTCACCCACCACCAGGGCCGCGTTGTCCAATAGGCCACAATAGGCACCGTGCCTAAAACCTACGGAAACTTAAAGGCCGCGGTGATTGTCCGCCGTTTCCCGAGGCTCAGCCCTTGGCGAGGAAAGGGGCGGCTATCGAGAGACCAGAAGGGGTTCACGTGAGCTGGGCAGAGCGCTCAGGGCCGACCCTCCGGCTTTATTTTCTTTAAACGCCGGATGTCTCGCTCGGAATCGGTCGAAGCGACGTTGCTATCTTCTCACCGGCCGTGCAACGCCGCGTGGAAGCCGCGTGGGATGCCGGGCTTCCAAGGGTCATTCTCAAAGGCCTCCGAGCGATGATGGAGACAACCAGGATCGTAACGCAACTCGAGTTTCAATTCGTCTTCTTTCTTCCTTCTTCATGCTTCTTCATTCGTATTTTTTTTCTCCTCCAATTCATTCATTCTTCTTTTTCTCATTCTTCTCTTCATTCTAATTCTGCTTCTCCTCCTCTTCATCCTTCTTCCTTCTTTTCCTCTTCCTCTTCTTGCGCGTGTCATTTGCGGGACTCTGCACGCGATGGCAAAAACGTGACGTCCCGTCCGACTGCTTCGCCAGTTGGCCGCGTGGAATTTGTTTCCAGAAATCGCCCGTCGAACGATCCGATCGTTCGCGAGTTTCATCGGTGCCGGAAATCACCATCACAAGAGTCATCGTGACCCCCCCCCCGCCCCCTACGTGTGAGTGAGCGAGTGAGCCATGGAGTGGAGTGGAGAGCGGGTGGATACGATGAATTGCTCTCAATAGCAAAACAACAACAATAACAACTTCTCACTCGAGTTTCAATTGCCACTGGAAATCCCGTGTCGAAAGCCGTGACCCACCCCACGCTACGCAGGCCCAGACCTCATGGCAAAGCGTTAGAGCAAAGCACCTGCCTGTAACGTCAGAGGGCTCGTGACCACTGCACGCCCAGTTAATGTGCCAACGTTGGCAACATCGGCGCCACGGTGGCTAGGAGATGTTGACTACCTCGCCTGGTATGGAGGAGGTTGTGGGTCCGATTCCGACCCCGACGCCACGGTGGCTAGATGTTAATTATCTCGCCTGGTATACAGGAGGTCATGGGTTCAATCCCGACCCTGACGACTGCTGCTGTATATTTGGAGTATGTGTCTCTCTCTCTCTCATCATCATCACGGTGGCAAGAAATGTTGACTACCTCGCCTGGTATGCAGGAGGTCGTGGGTTCGATCCCGACCCTGATGCTGCGGTATATTTGGAGTCTTGTCTCTCTCATCTCATCATCAGGTGGCAAGGAAATGTTGATCCTCGCCTGGTATGAAGAGGTCGTGGGTCCGATTCCGACCCCGATGCCACGGTAGCTAGATGTTAACTACCTCGCCTGGTCTACAGGAGGTCGTGGGTTCAATCCCGACCCTGACGGCTGCTGCTGTAGATTTGGAGTCTGCGTCTCTCTCTCATTATCATCAGGATGGCTAGGAGATGTTGACTACCTCGCCTGGTATGCAGGAGGTCGTGGGTGCAATCCCGACCCTGACGGCTGCTGCTGTATATTTGGAGTATGCGTCTCTCTCTCATCATCACGGTGGCTAGGAGATGTTAATTACCTCGCCTGGTATGCAGGAGGTCGTGGGTTCGATCCCGACCCTGACGCCACGGTGGCTAGATGTTGACTACCTCGCCTGGTATGCAGGAGGTCGTGGGTTCGATCCCGACCCTGCTGTATATTTGGAGTCTGCGTGTCTCTCTCTCTCTTCATCATCATTACGGTGGCAAGGAGATGTTGACTACCTCGCCTGGTACGCAGGAGGTCGTGGGTTCGATCCCGACCCTGACAATGGCTGCTGTTGTATATTCGGAGTTTGCGTGTCTCTCTCTTTCTCTCTCCGTGGCCGCGTGAATATTTTTCTCCGGTTTCCTCTGGGTTTTTCCCCTCACATTTAGTGAACATGCCAGGGTCGCTTCTGTAAAAGAAAAAAAAGTAGCTACCCAGCTCAGTGTCTCATTATTACCTGCTAAAAATACAATCTATTTGTTTTAGTGTTTTATTAATGTAATAGTTAAACCGACGTTGGCTTGTGGCTGGGAGCGAACATTCACCATCCGCCGGGCGCCTACCAACCTCGGGCACCAGTCTGACCTTTGAACCTGGGCCACCATCCTGTGCCGCCCAACCCACAACCCCAATCACGGCCGCCTTGGCAACCCCGGCTGCCTTGGCCTCGTGGTACACCAATTAGCGCCGTCAGCTGGATGGCCTATCAGTCGGAGACGAAGATGACAGACGTAAAGCGCCAAGATCGCTCAGGACACGTTGACGCACCATCTCTGTGGCAATCGTTACCCCCCACCCCCATGCCCGTGGTGTTTGCTCAGAGCTCTTGGCGTTATCTCGAGATTACTTCACCAAATCCAGAGTCCCAGGGCTTTAGTCTGCCCTGACCAACTGCAGGTTGGAGGAGGGGGAGGGGAGGAATTGAGACGCTGTTTTAACATCACGGCCATGCGCAGACAACCACCCCTGTGAATGTTTATTGGGGCCGTAAAGTCAAGTTGAGCTATTTGCCGTCTGTCTGACCTTCTACCCATCTCTCGGTCCATGCTGACTCTTGTTTATCCATCCGCGCGTTTGTCCGTCTCGCCGTCCGTGCACGAATCTGTCCGTTTGTCTCTCCATGCGTTCACTTACCCATCCATCCAGCAAGCCGTCTGTAAAACCATCCGTCCATTGTTCTATAGATAGTGCTTCCAGCCGTCCGTCACTATAACCCTCCGTCCGACCATCCGTCGAACCCTTTGTCCGTCTATCTGTCTAACCCTCCGTCTATCCATCTCACCCTCCATCCGTCTTTCTAACCCTCTTTCCGTCTAACCCTCCGTCCGTCCGTGGGTCCATCCATCTAACCCTCCTTCCGTCTAACCCTCCGTCCGTCGTGGGTCCATCCATCTAACCCTCCTTCCGTCTAACCCTCCGTCCATCCGTTGGCCCATCCATCTAACCGTCCGTCCGTCTAACCCTCCATCCATCCGAGGGTCCATCCATCTAACCGTCCGTCCGTCTAACCTCCGTCCATCCGTGGGTCCATCCATCTAACCCTCCTTCCGTCTAACCCTCCGTCCATCCGTTGGCCCATCCATCTAACCGTCCGTCCGTCTAACCTCCATCCATCCGAGGGTCCATCCATCTAACCCTCCTTCCGTCTAACCCTCCGTCCATCCGTTGGCCCATCCATCTAACCGTCCGTCCGTCTAACCCTCCATCCATCCGAGGGTCCATCCATCTAACCCTCCTTCCGTCTAACCCTCCGTCCGTCCGTGGGTCCATCCATCTAACCGTCCGTCCGTCTGCCCTCCCGTCCGCCCCACGTGCACCAGGTCACGTGCAGGCGTGCCGGGCTCTGGTCATCACGGCGATCGTGCTCGGATTCTTCGGCACGCTGCTCGCCTTCCTGGGCATGCGCTGCACCAACATCGTGAGCAGCGACCCCGCGGTGAAGGGTCGCATCGTCTTCTCCGCGGGCATCATCTACATCCTGGAAGGTGAGAGAGCGCGCCCGTGGCCGCTGTCGCAGCACTTGGCCCCAAAACAGTCTGTCAAGGCTACATGGGGGAGCTTTACCTGTGCATTTGTGTGTCCGACTCAGCCTCAAATGAGTACCTGATGCGGTGTGTAAACGTCGTCACTGCGGAGACAAAGGCGTGCCGGCCTTCATAGGTGCTCGCGAACAGCACTTGCCCAACAGTCTCCTAAGGCTACACGGGGACCTTTGTCTTTTGCGTGTCCGGCAGGGCTGAGCTCCATCATCGCGGTGTCGTGGTACGCGGCGCAGGTGGTTGCAGAATTCTTCGACCCCTTCTACGCCGGCACAAAGTGAGTGCTTGTACTGACCTACCGGAGCCCTGACCATGACCCTGACACTACCAGTCCAGCAAACACAGGTCCTGACCCTGACACTATCAATCCAGCAAACACAGGTCCTGAGCCTGACCCTGACACTACCAGTCCAGCAAACACAGGTTCTGACCTTGACCCTGACACTACCAATCCAGCAAACACAGGTCCTGAACCTGACCCTGACACTATCAATCCAGCAAACACAGGTCCTGAGCCTGACCCTGACACTACCATCCAGCAAACACAGGTTCTGACCTGACCTGACACTATCAATCCAGCAAACACAGGTCCTGACCCTGACCCTGACACTATCAATCCAGCAAACACAGGTCCTGACCATGACCCTGACACTATCAATCCAGCAAACACAGGTCCCTGACCTGACACTATCAATCCAGAAACACAGGTTCTGACCTGACCTGACACTATCAATCCAGCAAACAGGTCCTGACCCTGACACTATCAATCCAGCAAACACAGGTCCTAACCCTGACCCTGACACTATCAATCCAGCAAACACAGGTCCTGAACCTGACCCTGACACTATCAATCCAGCAACACAGGTCCTGACCTGACCTGACACTATCAATCCAGCAAACACAGGTCCTGACCTGACCCTGACACTATCAATCCAGCAAACACAGGTCCTGACCTGACACTGACACTATCAATCCAGCAAACACAGGTCCTGACCTGACCTGACACTATCAATCCAGCAAACACAGGTCCTGACCCTGACACTATCAATCCAGCAAACACAGGTCCTGACCTGACCCTGACACTACCAGTCCAGCATACACAGGTCCTGAACCTGACCCTGACACTATCAATCCAGCAAACACAGGTCCTGAACCTGACCCTGACACTATCAATCCAGCAAACACAGGTCCTGAACCTGACCCTGACACTATCAATCCAGCAAACACAGGTCCTGAACCTGACCCTGACACTATCAATCCAGCAAACACAGGTCCTGACCATGACCCTGACACTATCAATCCAGCACACACAGGTCCTAACCCTGACCATAACCTCAACCCAGAGCCTGTGTACGTGTGTGTGTGTACACAAGTACCTGTGTGTGTACACAAGTACCTGTGGGTGTACACAAAGGCAGCAGAGCCGGTGGGCGGGCGTGGTGTTGGCGGGCGTGTGTTGGCCACCCACCCCTCGTGTGCCACAGTGTTGGCTGGCCTCCATAGGCGCTACAAATCGCGAACAACAACTTGCCCCAAAAGTCTGTTAAGGCTATACGGGGGGAAAACAAATCTTTGTCTCTTGCGTGCAGGTATGAGCTGGGGCCCGCTTTGTACATGGGTTGGGCCGGCTCGGGTCTGGCCATCTTAGGCGGCGGCTTGCTGTGCTGCGTCTGCTGTACTGGGGCCCGGTCTTCTACGCAGAGGTAACTGGGCTGAGCCTCGATTGCTTGCATCACACGAAAGGTCAGAGTTCGGAGCGGAGGTTTTCTTATTAAACCTGGCCCTCAGAACGAGGTCACTCACGCGGAGAGAGAATGGTGGTCGCCCTACCGGTGAACCATCGCCGGGGCAGTGTGTGTGTGTGTGGCTGATGGGATGAGTCAAATAACAATGCTTGTGCATCTTCTTGGTTCTTTCGGTAAAGTCACGTAGAAGGGAAATAATAAAATAATGAAAATAAAACATTATAAAATAATTCTCACGACGTTTCGGCCACAACGCAAGCAGCCGTCCTCAGGTGAAGAACAGGTCTGTCGGAAAGACAGAAAGACATTCAGACGCTGTCTTTCCGACAGACCTGTTCTTCACCTGAGGACGGCTGCTTGCGTTGTGGCCGAAACGTCGTGAGAATTGTATTTTATTATGTTTTATTTTATAAATTAATTATTTCCCTTCTACGTGACTTTACCGAAAGAACCAAGAAGATGAATCCCTGCAGTCGTGAAAGCCTTAAATCGAAAAATGCTTGTGCATTTCACATGTACGGCCGAGTGACGTGGGAAGGAGGCGTGCTGTCCACGTGTTGGCTTTGCTGCTAAACCACGTGTCCATTGTGAGGTCACAATGGTCCATTGTGAGGTCACGGTGGTCGCCATCCCATTAATCGATGTGGAAAACTTGCCGAGGCGTTCGCGCGTGACTCAATGAGCATCGCTCCGACAGTGACGAGCATCCGCTGAGCGGGGCATCGGTAATTGTTTGGCCTGGAGTCGCAGGTCGCGTGCAGCGGTGTGCTAAAGTGTGGGTACCCCCCCTTCCCCGTCCACCCTCCCCCTCCGCCCCATGCACTCCGCAGAGACCACACGTTCAAGTACGCGGCGGCGCGTGCGGCGACCCGATCAGCGCTGCCGCCCCACGGACGATCCTCGATATGGAGGGGCAGACGTACGCCCGGCAGGGCTACGTCTAGCAGCCTCCCCCAGAGGGGGGCGGGGGGAGGGGGCCGACATGGTGGCTCCCCCAGAAGGCCGCCCTGCCCTGCCACCCACCACCAACCCCGTCGTCTGGGAGGCCCTGCACCGGCGACTGGGTCGTCGTGAACTTCTCACCCCCCCAGACTTCCCTCGGTGACGCCCGCGCCCCAACAGTGGCAGCTTCGTGCAAGGATTGTGGGAGGTTTTACGGTGACCCCGGCCGCCATTGCATCACAACCCCGGCCGCCACTGGGTTAAGACGTTGGCCTCTACTGCTTTATGACCATGGCCGCCATTTTGTCACGACCATGGCCGCCATTGCGTCACGACGACGTCAACCCGCGGCCAGGACTTTCACGAGGCCGCCCCTGGGCCCGACGGCAAAATCTTTGCACAAAGTTTGAAATCCCGCCGGTGATGAACAGAGAGTTGGCGGGGGCGGGGAAGGGGAGGGGAGTGGCAGCAGCATGGGCCGGGTGCACGACAGAAGAGACTGTTTTGGATTCCGCATTGTTTGCTCGCCGCCCCACGAATCGGAGGCGGCGATCGTCGTCTGTCGCCACACATTTCCGATCGTGGTGCCGATGTCCTCCGCCGTCGTCCTCGTCGTCCTCGTCGTCCTCGTCATCCTCGTCGCCGCCATCGCGGTTGTCCCGCAAGATGTTTAATCATTTCCATCTGCAACGTAATCAAGGGATGTTGCTGCTGCCGCTGCTGCCGTGGTGTCATGGTTAGCAGAGCGGACTTGCGATCCACTCACGGGAGTTGGCCACTTCCTCCGTCGTACGAGGCCCGGGATCAATCACACACCGATACACATGCAGGCATGCTTGCTGCTGCTACTGGTGCTGCGGTGGTGTGATGGTTAACAACGCTGGGAACTCCGGAGGTCACCCGGTTCGATTCTGTCTCCCAGCACGGCAGTCGAAACAATGGCGCAAGCCCCGCACACCATCACGGCCTCCGTCTCCACCCGGTGATGTTAAGTGGGTTCACTACGATTAAGTTAACTTGCGGGTCGCACGCGATGGGGGGTTAAAATGTGGGCACTCCTATCCCTTCCAAGATGCCAAGCCGGCTTGGAAGAGGAGGCTGAAATGATCTTAAAAAAGGGCTGCTTTGAGCAAGCAATAGCAGAGCTCCACCCGTATCGTTTTGTTTGCATTTGACTGCAAGTATTGTGATTAATGTAAGCATGATTCCTTGAAAAAGGTGTCAGTTTTGTTGCCAGAAAAAAGGGGAAAAACCCTATTAGTATATTTTGGTACCGGCAAAGGAGGTCCCATGATGCACCTTCTAACACTTAACGGGGTTGCGGGGGTGGTGGCGGGCGGGGGGGGGGGATGAATTCTCGTCGGTATTTTGTTGTATTTTATCAGGGCCTGGTGTTTACAGAATTTGCTGTTTTCGTTAATGGAATCGCGGTTGCGACGGTTCGTCTGTGAGAATAACGTGGACACGTTACGTTTGTGTGCCAGCGAAAAGACGCGCGCGCACAAACCTTCCCGCGCACTCGCAACACACACACTCAGGCCCCTGGTTCACAGGCGTGTGGTTTGGCTCAGGTTTGGGTCTGGCTTAAAAGCCACGCCACTTAACTTGAGCCCGCTCGGAGCACGGCGGTTCTCCACGAGCTCGAGGCCAGGACCAGGAACTCGGCTGAGCGTCTTTGTAAGCAACTGAGCGACTCAAGCCTGAGCTGGGCTGTGATAGAGGCTAATTCTGAGCCGGATCGCGTTGGAGGCCAATGCTGAGCTGGGCTGTGATAGAGGCCAAACCTGGGCTGGCTATGTTAGATGCAAAACCTGGACCGGGCAATGTTAGAGGCCAAGTCTGAACTGGGCCATGATAGAGGCCAAGCTTGAGCCGGCTGTGTTAGAGGCCAAGTCTGAACTGGGCCGTGATAGAGGCCAAGCTTGAGTCAGGCTGTGTTAGAGGCCAAGCCTGAGTCAGGCTGTGTTAGAGGCCAAGCCTGAGTCAGGCTGCGTTAGAGGCCAAGCTGAGTCAGGCTGTGTTAGAGGCCAAACCTGAGTCAGGCTGTGTTAGAGGCCAAGTCTGAACTGGGCCATGATAGAGGCCAAACCTGAGTCAGGCTGTGATAGAGGCCAAGCCTGCGCTAGGCCGTATCCATAGTCACGACCCAAGTCCATCGACCCTCTCTCCCGTGTACAAAACTTCACGAACCTCTCACCGCAACAACAACAACCAACAACAAAAAACGCCACAGAGGCAATCTGGATTGTCGCCGTCAGACTTTGGACTCCCACGGGGCACGTGCCAAGAAACCGCGCCGCCAATTCTCAAATTCCCCCCCCTCCCCCCTCCCGTCGGCTCCAAATTGTAGCTGGAAGCAGCGACAAAAAAAACAAATACTCGACACATTCGTTAATTACGCCGCCGTTTCAGATAAATGTTTTTTTTTTCACAGCACAAAAAGGCAGGCCTGAAGGAGAGCGAGTGGACAATAAGGGTTGTGGACTACACTCCGTGGGATAATGTGCAGTCTCCAACTCGTATTATCCACTGCATCCCTTCCGCTCGCTCAGAAATTACTACACGGGATCTTTAAATGCCCGTTGCTGCGAGTGAAGCGGACGGTGCGTGGGTAGTTGCACTAATTGCTACGGTTAATTCCCGCGTCGCGGCATTAGCCAGGGCGGCCTGTCGGATTCAATCCGGGCACATTATAATGTCCTGCTCCCTTGCTTTGTTCCAACGCCATACGAACTGTTGAGACTTGCACATTCGCACGATTCAATCCAGCAACCCAGGATCACATCCACTGTGAACCTCCTCTCACCCATGGGGAGTTCTCCCAAACCCAATTAGTGCTTCAGATTCCCGCCAGCACCTCCGGTTTAGCATGCTTGGCTACGTACGTTGGGAAAGAGGTATCTCTCTACTGGAGGTCAGATGACGGAGGTCCTACAGAAGGCCAAAGGGAGGCCACGTGTGAGCCCACACTGACTGGGCTGGCCCTTTGGACACTTAAGCAGGTCCTGATGGCCATAATGCATCCTTATGGCATGAAGACACACACACGCACACAGGAGACAAAGATTTCCCATGCAGCCTACCAAAAGCTCTTGCTTTGAGCAAGTGCTTTGAGCGAGCACCTATGGAGGCCAGCACTGCACACCTATAAGGGTGGTGTAGCCAGAAATAAAAGCTCGGCCGCCTTTGTCTCTACATACAAACCCAAGAGGTGATCACTCGATCTCCTCTGCTGCCCCCCCCCCCCCCATACCCAATGACCCCGGTGTCTGGAATTCCCTCCCGCGGTTGAACCCGTTTCATCCCAAAATGTTTCGCGGCCACATCTCCACCTCTCCCGGCTCCATTCCGACCGCCAGCTCTCCGTCCCCAAAAACACGGAAATCTCCCGGCTGGCCGCTTCGAACCGTAGCACGACCGATGGCCAGGAACCGGAAGGTTCCATCCATCCGTCGCCGGTAAAGTGTGGCGAGCGCGGCGCTGTCCGCCCGGCAGAGGTCACAACCGGGTACCCGATACCCGTACCCTACCCGATACCCGGCTACCCATACCCGGCCGGGTACGGTATCCGTTTGCGAACCTGGTGTGACCGGGTACGGGTAGACCGTGAGTCACTGGTGAGTCACCGTTTGTCACGCATTTCCCAACGTCTTGTCTCTTCTCACAATTCAAGTTCCTAGAATCAACCCACCCGCAACTGCAACATGGCTTAATCTCAGAGGTCGCAATCAGGTACCGATACCCGTACCCTACACGATACCCGGCCGGGTACGGGTAGGGTACGGGTACAGCCGGTACGGGTACCCATTTGTGACCCTGGTGCGGCCGGGTACGGGTACGGGTAAGGAATCAAAACCCGTTTGCGACCTCTGTCCGCCCGGTCTCTCCCACCCCGTTGTCCGTCGTCGCGAGTAGTTTTTAACCGCTTTTGTCGTCGTCGTCGTCGTTAAATATTCGTTTTCCATTTGTTACTCTCGCGTTTTCGCTGTCGGTACGGGTCGTCTCGTACGACGTCTTGAGTAAAGCACTTGTATTTTTAGGGGGAGGGTTTGGGGGGTGGTGGTTCTGTATATTCGGATCGTCGTTTTCCCGTCGTTATTTGTCGTCGTCGATTGGTTCTTAGGTGAATTCCGCTGGTGATAGGATGGGTGCGTGTGGTTTTTGTCGCAGTAACGAGGGGGAAAGGCGGCGATCGCTTGCCCATGTGTATCATCCACAGTTGAGTAAAAAAAACAAAGAAAATAAGCTGCGGTGTAATCGTTTGAATGCGAACCGTGGCGCTGTAACAGGATGAAAGGAATCTGCGACAAGAATTAACGATGATATTCTTAGGTTTTTTCGGTAAAGTCACCTAGGTATAAATTTAAATTAATAAAAGTAAAATAAAAAAAATAAAAATCACGACGGTTTCGGAGGCAACACAAGCTTCCGTCTTCAGGTGGAACCGTCACAGCATGATTGATGTATCAAGTAAAGAGTATCAAATAATGTATTTAGATATTTACACGATCTAACCCCCCAACAAAACCTGTATCATGCATGATATTGGTCGTGAAAGCCTCTTACATGTTAAACGTCGAAATCCGCTCCGTCACAATCAAGTCGTCGGCTCTGGACACAAATCGATTTGCCGCCACCCGAAACAACCGGATAGGTAATATCCCCGGACGGGCCCAGGTCAAAACCGTGCAGCGATCGAGTTGGCCGCATGAGGCCTTGCCTGGCTGTGGGAAGACGGAGCCCAGAGGTCGCAACCGGGTACCCGATACCCGTACCCTACCCGATACCCGGCTACCCGTACCCGGCCGGGTTCAGGTAGCCGTTTGCGACCCTGGTGCGGCCGGGTACGGGTAGGCCGTGAGTCACTGGTGAGTAACTGTTTGTCACTCATTTCCCAACGTCTTGTCTCTTCTCACAATTCAAGTTCCTAGAATCAACCCACCCGCGCCTGCAACATGGCTTCATCCCAGAGGTCGCAATCAAGTACCCGATACCCGTACCTACACGATACCCGGCGGGTACGGGTAGGGTACGGGTACCCGTTTGCGACCCTGGTGCGGCCGGGTACGGGTAAGGAATCAAAACCTGTTTGCGAACTCTGCCTTGCCTGGGCCACCACGGCAAGATGGCCGATGGGTCCTACGGAAGGCCCAAGCAAGGCCCACGCTTGAGCCCATGCAGACGGTAGTGACCTTGTGGCAAGAAGTCTCAACAGCAATACGTGCCATGCGCCACCTGGTGACGGTGGCGCATGGCACGGCGCCTGTGCCAGGCCAGGTGCACGAAGTCTCAACAAAGCTCCCCTGGATAGCCCAGTGCCGGATGAAACTAATGCGGGGACTGTAGCATAAAGTGGCTTTAAATGAACGAAAAAAACCACGTAAATATTAAAAACACTAATTTTTTTGCTTGCACAGTAAAGTAATTGTATTTTTTTCATTTGCTATGCAGCCGGATAAACGACAAACCGCTAAACTTAACACCCAGCCGTTCGTAAAAGTCGAAGGCAGTATAGACCTATAGTAATAGAGCAAGTGCAGAATCACTGAACCGGAATTGATAGCTTGAAAGCATTTAGCGCGGGGCCCTTGAAACTTCGGGGCCCGTAGCTACTGCATATATATGTGTAGCTACTACTTTTGTTGTAGCTACTACATATGTTGTAGCTACGACATGTGTTGTAGCTACTTTTGCTTCCGGATAATCCGGCATTGACCCACCACCCACCCACATCCCCCCCCCCCAAAAAAAATGTGCCGAAGCCAGTCCGGATTTGTCCGTGGTGTCTAAAAAGCTTTCTGGTCTAAATTTCGATTCAAAGCTTTCGTGACTGCAGGATTCATCTTCTTGGTTCTTTCGGTAAAGTCATCACGTAGAATGGAAATAATAAAGTAATAAAAAGAAAACTTCGTGAGAAATGTTTAAATCATGTTAAATTTTTATTATTTTATTATTTCCATTCTACGTGACTTTACCGAAAGAACCAAGAAGACTTTCTGGTCTAGTCCAGGGCGATGGGGGTAGAGGTGAAAGTGGAAGAGAGAGAGGAAGAGGGGGGGGGNCACAGTGAAGGTGGCGTTTCAGAACGCTGGGGGCAGTCGATTTTTTTCTCCTACACCACCACCACCACCGCCCCCAACTCCCCTGTTCTCATTCAGCAAGTTGAACGCCGTTGAGCCATTGGTAGCAAAGAGCTGAGAAGGGCGCCTGGCACACTTAATAAAACTCCGTTTACTGCCTGCCTGCCTGCTTGCCCCCATAATACTCGCTCTCTCTTAAACGAGGGGGGGGGGATTAAAGGTTAAATTCCGTAAACGATAATCTCGGCCGACGGTGGTACGTTGGTTGGTTGTGGTTTGGGAGCGCTTAAAACGTGGCTTAGACCGGTGGTGGAGGTGGTGGTGGTGATGATGGTGGCAGCGGTGGCAAACTCCACGTTGCCACCACGGTTATTACCTCCCCCGTTTTCTTGCACAGGCGAATTGAGTTTGCAGGTCTGCGAGGCTTGCAGCCGTTTCAATGCGGGCTTTTTAGGGTGAACGTTGTGATTGATAGGGGCACGGGTGACCAATAAGGTCTGAGTTGGTCTGTGGTTGGTAAGGTATGGCACTGATAAGGGGTTGACAGGTATGTCGTAGTGTAGTGTATAGTAGTGTCGTGTGTAGTGTATTGTAGTGTATAGTAGTGTAGTGTATAGTGTAGTGTATAGTAGTGTAGTGTATAGTATAGTAGTGTAGTGTGTAATTGTAGTGTATAGTAGTGTCGTGTGTAGTGTATTGTAGTGTATAGTGTGTAGTGTATAGTATAGTAGTGTAGTGTGTAGTGTATAGTAGTGCAGTGTATAGTGTGTAGTGTATAGTAGTGTAGTGTATAGTATAGTAGTGTAGTGTGTAGTGTATAGTGTAGTGTATTGTAGTGTGTAGTGTATAGTGTAGTGTATAGTAGTAGTGTATAGTAGTGTAGTGTGTAGTGTATAGTTAGTGTATAATAGTGTAGTGTATAGTAGTGTAGTGTATAGTAGTGTAGTGTGTAGTGTATAGTAGTGTGGTGTATATCAGTGTCGTGTATAGTTGTGTGGTGTACAGTATAGTGTAGTGTGAGGGTGGGGATGGTGGGGTTGGGTGGGGGTGGGAGGGGAGGGGCTGGTTGGGAGGGTGGGCTGGGTGGGAGGGGTGGGCTGGGTGAGGAGGGCTGGTCACCCCGTGGTGCCCTTATAAAACTCAACGTTTCACCTACTCACGCCGGCTTGTGCCCGCCCTCACAGTCGGCATATTTGGGAATACACCACGCCGCCGTTGACCTGCAGGCCATTGACCGAGCAACCCGACGTTCCTACCAGCTCCCTCCGCAGGAATGTGTTAACGTACAACCATAATCACAATCACATAAGCACAAATCTATTATAATTATGGTCTTGGTTCGAAGAGTGAATCCACACCATTTAGAATTAAGTAGTACAACGTTTATCAATGGAAGGTTGAAATCGGATCAATTGCTTATGCGGTAAACGCTATATTGGACAGACTGGACGTAACATCAGCGAAAGTTTTAAAGCTTTCGTGACTGCAGTGATTCATCTTCTTGGTTCTTTCGGTAAAGTCACGTAGAAGGGAAGTAATAAAATAATAAAAATAAAACATAATAAAATAATTCTCATGTTTTATTTTTATTATTTTATTACTTCCCTTCTACGTGACTTTACCGAAAGAACCAAGCAGATCAGCGAAAGACTAAAATAATATTTTTAAAAAACTTGATGATGATCAGAGAGAGAGAGAGAGACGCAGACTCCAAATATACAGCAGCTGCAGGCGTCGTCAGAGTCGGGATCGCACTCACGACCTCCTGCACCCAGGCGAGGTAGTCAACATCTCCTCGCCTCCGTGGGGGGGGGGGGGGGACGCGATGTGCGTCTCGCTCGCCTCTCCTGCCAAGACTCACAGGATGAAACGGGGAAGTAATATTCATTTGAACTGTCACCGCTGTTTCCAGAGCAATCACACAACAACAACACACANACAATACACAAACACTAATGGCCCAATTAGAATTTGAGCTGAGCATGTAATTGGTTCAGCTTCAGGCAGGCCNGAGTGTTGGCTAGGAGATGTAATTACCTCGCCCGGGATGCAGGAGGTCGTGGGTTCAATCCCGTCCCCTGACGCCTGCTGCTGTATATTTGGAGTTTGCGTGTCTCTCACATCATCATCATTACGGTGGCTAGGAGATGTTGACTACCTCGCCTGGTATACAAGAGGTCGTGGGTTCAATCCCGACCTGACGACGCGTGCTGCTGCTGTATATTTGGAGTCTGCGTCTCTCTCTCTCATCATCATCATCAGGGTGGCTAGGAGATGTTGACTACCTCGCTTGGTATACAAGAGGTCGTGGGTTCAATCCCGACCATGATGCCTGCTGCTGCTGTATATTTGGAGTCAGCGTCTCTCTCATCATCATCACGGTGGCTAGGAGATGTTGACTGCCTCGCCCAGCATGCAGGAGGTCGTGGGTTCAATCCCGACCCTGATGCCTGCTACTGCTGTAGATTTGGAGTCAGCGTCTCTCTCTCATCATCATCATCACGGTGGCTAAGAGATGTTGACTACCTCGCCCAGTATGCAGGAGGTCGTGAGTTCCATCCCGACCCTGATGCCTGCTGCTGCTGTAGATTTGGAGTCAGCGTCTCTCTCTCATCATCATCATCAGGGTGGCTAGGAGATGTTGACTACCTCGCCTGGTGTGCAGGAGGTTGTGGGTTCAATCCCGACCCTTACGCCTGCTGCTGTAGATTTGGAGTCTGCGTCTCTCTCTCATCATCATCATCAGGGTGGCTAGGAGATGTTGACTACCTCGCCTGGTGTGCAGGAGGTTGTGGGTTCAATCCCGACCCTTACGCCTGCTGCTGTAGATTTGGAGTTTGCGTCTCTCTCTCATCATCATCATCACGGTGGCTAGATGTTGACTACCTCGCTTGGTCTACAGGAGGTTGTGAGTTCCATCCCGACCCTGACGCCTGCTGCTGTATAATTGGAGTCTGCGTCTCTCTCACATTATCATCATCACGGTGGCTAAGAGATGTTGACTACCTCGCCTGGTGTGCAGAAGGTCGTGGGTTCGATCCCGACCCTGACGATGCCTGCTGCTGCTGTATAATTGGAGTCTGCGTCTCTCATCATCAGCACGGTGGCTAAGAGATGTTGACTACCTCGCCTGGTATACAAGAGGTCGTGGGTTCGATCCCGACCCTGACGACGCCTGCTGCTGCTGTAGATTTGGAGTCTGCGTCTCTCTCTCTCNGTGTGTCTCTCCCCGGGTCCTCCGGTTTTTCCTCCTCCACCTTTAGAGTCTCCCTCTCACGTTGAGGTTGATAAGCGGCACGGGGTGAGGAGCGAGGTCTGAGTTGGTCTGTGATAAGGTAGGCTGATAAGGGGTTGACAGGTGTGGTATATAAGTGTAGTGTGTAGTAGTGTAGTGTATAGTAAAGTGTGTAGTAGTGCAGTGTTTAGATGTGTAGTGTATAGTAGTGTAGTGTATAGTAATGTAGTGTATAGTGTAGTGTATAGTAGTGTAGTGTATAGTAGTGTAGTGTATAGCAGTGTAGTGCATAGTGTAGTGTATAGTAGTGTATAGTATATGTAGTGTATAGTAGTGTAGTGTATAGTAGTATAGTGTATAGTAGTGTAGTGTATAGTAGTGTAGTGTGTAGTGTATAGCAGTGTAGTGTATAGTGTAGTGTATAGTCGTATAGTACAGTCTATAGTAGTATAGTGTATAGTAGTGTAGTGTATAGTAGTGTAGTGTATAGTGTAGTGTATAGTAGTGTAGTGTATAGCAGTGTAGTGCATAGTGTAGTGTATAGTAGTGTATAGTGTAGTATAGTAGTGTAGTGTATAGTAGTATAGTGTATAGTAGTATAGTGTATAGTAGTGTAGTGTAGTGTATAGCAGTGTAGTGTATAGTGTAGTGTATAGTCGTATAGTACAGTCTATAGTAGTATAGTGTATAGTAGTGTAGTGTATAGTGTAGTGTATAGTGTAATGTATAGTGTAGTGTATAGTAGTGTATAGTGTAGTGTAGTAGTGTATTGTAGTGTATAGTAGTATAGTGTAGTGTATAGTAGTATAGTGTAGTGTATAGTGTAGTGTATAGTGACTTTGTAGGATGAACGTTGAGATTTGTAACTGGCACGGGCTGGACCAATGAGGTCTGAATTGTAACAAGGTAGGGCACTGATAAGGGGTTTCACAGGTATTGCGCTCAGCTTACAAGTTGCGTAGACTCTTAAGCAACAGACGCATTGAAGTCGCTTCGCTATTTACAAAACATTTTGACCACGAAAAAAANTTCAATTGTTGACGTTTTAATTTCCTCAAGCACGACAACCATCTTCTTGGTTCTTTCGGTAAAGTCGTCACGTAGAAGGGAAGTAATAAAATAATAAAATAAAACATTTATTCTCACGACGTTTCGGCCACAACGCAAGCAGCCGTCCTCAGGTGAAAACCAGGTCCGTCGAGGCGACAGAGTCTGAATGAAACAGCACACGAGCTTGGAGCATGTATATAAGCTGGGCGCCTTGACAAAGGAATTTGCATATCAAGAGGAATTTAGCATATTTATGGGAAATGCAGGAATGTGATTAGTACTACTTGTGCCGTGCATTATGCAGAATTAGCAGCAATTCCTCACTCCCCCCCGTCTTCCTGCCTCCCACAGTTGGTATCACCATCTGAAAACGGGGGGGGGGGTAAATTTCGCGATCAAACCACATGCTGAGAAGACAAGGGGAGGGGGGCAGTGTCTAAGATTACCACGACCACTGCCACAGTTGGTATCACCATCTGCTACAGCCGTACATTACCTTTGAACCAGGTCAGTGCTGAGAAGAGAAGGGGGGGGGGCAGTGTCTTAGAAGAGAAGGGGGGGGGGCAGTGTCTAAGAAGAGAAGGGGGGGGGCAGTGTCTAAGAAGAGAAGGGGGCAGTGTCTAAGAAGAGAAGGGGGGGGGCAGTGTCTAAGAAGAGAAGGGGGGCAGTGTCTAAGAAGAGAAGGGGGCAGTGTCTAAGAAGAGAAGGGGGGGGGGGCAGTGTCTAAGAAGAGAAGGGGGGCAGTGTCTAAGAAGAGAAGGGGGGGGCAGTGTCTAAGAAGAGAAGGGGGGGGGGCAGTGTCTAAGAAGAGAAGGGGGGGCAGTGTCTAAGAAGAGAAGGGGGGCAGTGTCTAAGAAGAGAAGGGGGGGNCAGTGTCTTAGAAGAGAAGGGGGGGCAGTGTCTAAGAAGAGAAGGGGGCAGTGTCTAAGAAGAGAAGGGGGGGGGGGGCAGTGTCTAAGAAGAGAAGGGGGGCAGTGTCTAAGAAGAGAGGGGAGGGGGCAGTGTCTAAGAAGAGAAGGGGGGGGCAGTGTCTAAGATTATCCCCATNAGTATCCGGCAGTTGAAGAGAAGGGGGCAGTACACCATCTAAGAAGAGCACCGGGGCATTACNCTTGGACCAGTGTCTGAGAATAGAAGGGGGGCAGTGTCTAAGAAGAGAAGGGGGGCAGTATCTAAGATTCTCCCATCAGTATCCCGGCTCCCAGAGTTGGTATCGACCATCTGAAAAACGGGGGGGGGGGGGGGGGNTAAATTTCGCGGCTACCCATTACCAAACCCCCCTCTCAACACTTCTCAAATGGTATCACCCAATCGGCACCGGCATGCATTGCGTTTGGAGCAGGTCACATGATAAGGAACGAGGGTTCATATTCTTAGCTAGATTTGAAGCTTCGTGACTGCAAGGATTCATATTCTTAGGTTTTTTCGGTAAAGTCGCGTAGGTACAAGATTTAAATTAAAATTGGACATTTTTTGTTGCTATTTCATTTATACCTGATGATGATGATGATTGCTTGTGTTGCAATCGAAACGTCGTGATTTTATTTCATTTACTTTTTTTAATTTTAATTTTTTAACCTACGTGACTTTACCGAAAAAACATAAGAATATAGTTCATATTAATAGGTTTTTTTCAGTAAAGTCACGTAGGTAAAAAATAAAATAATAAAAGTAAAAATAAATAAAGAATATAGTTCATATTCATAGGTTTTTCAGTAAAGTCACGTAGGTAAAAANTTAAAATTAATAAAAGTAAAATAAAATAAAAATCACGACGTTTCGAAGGCAACACAGCTTCCGTCTTCAGGTGGAACCGTCACAGCACGATAGCTGTATCAAGTATATACTTTATTAATTTTAACTTTTTAACCTACGTGACTTTACCGAAAAACCCAAGAATATGAATCATTGCAGTCACGAAAGCTTCAAATCTAGAAGGAACGAGGGTTGGGGTAAAATTCGCGGCTACCCAATACCACTACCCCCTCGCCCACCTCACCCCTTCTCAAATGGTTTCGTCCAATTGCCACCAGCGTGGATGACCTCTGCACCAAACCACATGCTGAGAAGAGAAGGGGCTGAACAGTATCTACGATTCTCCACCACCTCAATCCCGGCTCTCACAGTTCGTATGGCCCATTTGGCATCTTCTTGGTTCTTTCGGTAAATCACGTAGAAGGGAAGTAATCAAATAATAAAAATAAAACATAATAAAATAAAATAATTCTCACGACGTTTCGGCTACAACGCAAACGTCGTGAGAATTATTTTATTATGTTTTATTTTATTATTTTATTATTCCTTCTACGTGATTTACCGAAAGAACCAAGAAGATGAATCCCTGCAGTCACGAAAACGATTTGGCATCCTCATGCGTTACCTTTGGACGAAACCAAACGCTGCGACAAGAGGGTGTGGAGGGTGGGGTCTCAGATTTCCTCTCTCACCCATCCACCCCCCGTACTCCGGCTCCGACAATTGGTATCGTCCGTTTGGCTCAGGCCATGCCTTACCTTTGGAC
Source organism: Lethenteron camtschaticum (assembly GCA_018977245.1). Classification (NCBI taxonomy): domain Eukaryota; kingdom Metazoa; phylum Chordata; class Hyperoartia; order Petromyzontiformes; family Petromyzontidae; genus Lethenteron; species Lethenteron camtschaticum. Next base: position 53,182 of record WFAB01001855.1, on the reverse strand, counting down.
CAGATCATCGCATGCCGGCAGGGTGGCGAGGTTGGGTTGGTGAGCGGCTATAAACTTAAAGGCAGCCCAAGAATGTTTGCAAAAGCTTTCCAAATTGGCAGTAAAGGATTATGGAGAATAAATCATTACAACACCACCACTGCCACCACCACCATCACAACAAACACTCGGTACCGTGATGACCTCACCGCCCTCAGCGGCGGTGAGGTCACCACGGCGCCTGTGCCAGGCTAGGTGCAGGAGGTCACGGGACAGACCCAGCAGGTGCCGTGGGTTGACTGCTGTGCCAGGCTAGGTGCAGAAGGACACGAGACAGACCCAGCAGGTGCCGTGGGTTGACTGCTGTGCCAGGCTAGGTGCAGGAGGAAGTCACGGGACAGACCCAGCAGGTGCCATGGGTTGACTGCTGTGCCAGGCTAGGTGCAGGAGGTCACGGGACAGACCCAGCAGGTGACGTGGGTTGACTGCTGTGCCAGGCTAGGTGCTGGAGGTCACGGGACAGACCCAGCAGGTGCCATGGGTTGACCGACTGAGATGACTATCGGTAGGTGCCACCACCAGCTGTACCCCCCCCCTACTGTGCCAACTCGCTGCGTTTTATCCACCGGCGCTCCGCTCGTTGTTGTGAGCGTCGCCCCTCCGCCCTCTGTTGTTGCTGGAGGGCGACTGCCTCCAACTGGCCAGTAGCGTCCTTCACGAGCCTCCTTCTCCACAGAGGCCGATCTTGACACCGCTGATGCGGCCACGCGCATGCCCGACCACACACGGCATGTCAGCCAATGCAGAGGCAGCGGTGGAAATTCCACGTTCCCGTGGCGGGCACGGGTAAGAGGCATTACGGCAGCATCCACAGGACAATCCCACTGCTGTTGTTAATCTTCAGGCTACAAAGTGGTACTGATTTTATCGACCACTACCCCCCCCCACCACTGCTGTTGTTAATCTTTAGGCCACAAAGTGGTACTGATTTTATCGACCCACTCCCCCCCACCCACTGCTGTTGTTAATCTTTAGGCCACAAAGTGGTACTGATTTTATCGACCACTACTCCCACCCACTGCTGTTGTTAATCTTCAGGCCAACCACACCTACAACCACCACCACATCACCATCACCACCACCTACAACCACCATCAGATGGTGGTGATGTTTGTGATGGTGGTGATGTTGTGATGGTGGTGATGTTGTGATGGTGCTGGTGGTGATGGTGTCGTAATGATGGTGTTGGTGGTGACGCTGGTGGTGATGTTGGTGATGGTGTTGCTGATGTTGGTGATCGTTTTGGTGATGATGGTATTGTTGGTGATAGTTTTGGTGATGTTGGTGATGGTTTTGGTGATTATGGTGATGATGGTGATGGTTTTGGTGATGGTTTTGTTGGTGATGATGTTGGTGATGATGTTGGTGATGTTGGTGATGTCATGGTCGTGATGGTGGTGATGATGTTGGTGATGGTTTTGGTGATGGTTTTGGTGGTGTTGGTGATGGTTTTGGTGATGGTGCTGTTGGTGATGTTAGTGATGATGTTGGTGATGATGTTGATGATGTTGGTGGTGATGTAGTTGGTGATGATATTGGTGATGATGTTGGTGTTGGTGATGATGTTGGTGATGATGTTGATGATGTTGGTGATGATGTTGATGATGTTGGTGATGATGTTGGTGGTGATGTTGATAATGTTGGTGATGATGTTGGTGGTGATGTTGGTGATGTTTGATAATGTTGGTGATGATGTTGGTGATGATGTCGGTGATGGGGTGATGTTGGTGATGTTGGTGATGATGTCGGTGATGGTTTTGGTGATGTTGGTGATGTTGGTGATGATGTCGGTGATGGTTTTGGTGATGTTGGTGATGTTGGTGATCATGTCGGTGAGGGTTTTGGTGATGTTGGTGATGATGTCGGTGATGGTTTTGGTGATGTTGGTGATGTTGTTGATGTCCTTCAACGCGCAACCTTCACAGCTGACGCCGCGCTCCACGGCGCAGAACGGCACGGAGTGATGGGGCCATGGGGGAACCACGTGGGGCCATGGGGGACCACGTGGGTCGTGAGGGGCCACGTGGGGCCGTGGGGAACCACGTGGGTCGTGGGAAGCCACGTGGGGCCCCACGCGTCACCACCATCACGGGCGGACACTCCAAGGAGACACGCGGAGACACGCGGAGACACGCGGAGACACGGGGCGGACACTCCAAGGAGACACGCGGAGACACGCGGAGACACGGGAACATACTCTAACCCCACCATCACCACTGTCTCCTGCACCATCATCACCATCATCACCACTGTAACTGTCACCACCACCACCATCAGCATCACCTGCACCACCACCGTCACCACAACCACCATCACCACTCCACCATCACCATCACCACTGTCACCACTGTCACCACCATCACCACCATCATCATCACCATCATCATCACCTGCACCACCACCATCACCACTCCACCATCACCATCACCACTGTCACTACCACCACCATCACCACCATCATCACCACCTGCACCACCACTATCACCACCCTCAACATCATCATCACCACCATCACCACCACTACCACCATCGCTTTCACCATCATCATCATCATCACCACCACCACCACCATCACCACTGTCACCACCACCCTCACCATCACCACCACCGCCGTCACCACCGCCGTCACCATCACCATCTGTCACCACCACCACCATCATCACCACTCCACTATCATCACCACCACCATTATCACCGCTGTCACTGCCACCACCCTCACCACCCTCACCACCACTGTCACCACCACCACCGCCACCACCATCACCCCATCATCATCACCAACACCCCNACCATCACCACCACCATCATCACTGCTGTCACCGCCACCACCCTCACCACCCTCACCACCACTGTCACCACCACCACCGCCACCACCATCACCCCATCATCATCACCAACACCCCCACCATCACCACCACCATCATCACTGCTGTCACCGCCACCACCCTCACCACCCTCACCACCACTGTCACCACCACCACCGCCACCACCATCACCCCATCATCATCACCAACACCCCACCATCACCACCACCATCATCACTGCTGTCACCGCCACCACCCTCACCACCCTCACCACCACTGTCACCACCACCACCGCTGTCACCACCACCACACCACCCCACCACCACCATCACCACCATCACCATCATCACCGCTGTCACCGCCACCATCTTCACCACCCTCACCACCACTCCCACCTCCACCATCACCACCACCCACCACCCCACCACACCACCATCACCACCACCACCACCCCACCACCACCGCCATGCAGAGGACCTCGCCGGCACGCTGATCGCCATCAGCGCTGGGCGTGCTTGGCACCACGATCACCAACGACTTCTGGAAGACGTCGACGGTTGCGGGCAGCGTGGTGACGCCAACACCGTCTACGAGAACCTGTGGACCTCGTGCGGAACAGACTCGATGGGCGTCTCCAACTGCAGGGACTTCGACTCCTTGCTCAACCTGCCCGGTCAGGCGGAAATCCTCTAACACACAGCAGCAGCAGCAGTACAACTACCACCACTAACAGCACTACTAGCACTAACATCACTACTACCACCACTAACATCACTACTACCACCACTGCCACCACCACTGCCACCGCAACCATTACTACCACGACTACACCACCACTACTACCACAAGCACCACCACCACTACCTTCACCACCACTAACACCACTACTACCACCACTGCCACCAGCACCACCACTGCCACCACCACCACTAATACCACCACTACCAGCACTACCACCACCACCATTACTACCACTATACTACACCACCACTACTACAACAAGCACCACCACCACTACCACCACTGCCACCAGCACCACTACTGCCACCAGCACCACCACTACCACCACCACTGCCACCACTACCACCACAACCAGCACCACCACTACCACCAGCACTACCACTACCACCGCCACCATTATTACCACCACTACACCAACACTACTACCACCAGCACCACCACCACCACTACCACCATCACAACTACCACAACAACACCACCACTATTACCACAACTACCACCACTACTACCACCACTACCATTACTATCACCACCACCATTACTACCACCACTAGCACCTCTACCACCACAACTACCACCACCACCACAACCACTACCACCAGCACCACCACTGCCTCCACCACCACCACTACTACCACCACCATTACTACCACCACTACCACCACCACTACTGCCACAAGCACAACCACCACTACCACTACCACCACTAGTACCACCACTACCAGCACTACCACCACCATCATTACGACCACTACTACCACCACCACTACTACCACAAGCACCACCACCACTACCACCTCTACTACTACCACCACTACCACCACCACCACCACAACCACCACCACCAGCACCACCAGCACTACACCTCTATTACCACCACTACTACCACCACTACAACCACCACCACAACCACCACCAAGAGCACCACCAACACTACCACCTCTATTACCACATCCACCACCAGCACCACACCATTACCACCAGCACCACCACCAGCACCACAACCACCACCACCACAACTACCACAACTACTACCGCTACCACCACCACAGCCACTACTACACCACTACCACCTCCACCACAACCACCACCACTACCACCACCACCACTACCACCACCACCAGCACCACCACTACTACCACCACTACTACCACCACCACTACCACCACCGCTACGATGTTCACGATTTTGTTTTCGATACGAACAAACACTGAAGTTGGTGACGATCCTAAGACAACGTTCATCAGCTCGGGCGAGTTGAGTTCTATAGGTGAGCGAGTCGCTAGTTCTATAGGTGAGTGAGTCGCTAGTTCTATAGGTGAGTGAGTCGCTAGTTCTATAGGTGAGCGAGTCGCTAGTTCTATAGGTGAGTGAGTCGCTAGTTCTATAGGTGAGTGAGTCGCTAGTTCTATAGGTGAGTGAGTCGCTAGTTCTATAGGTGAGCGAGTCGCTAGTTCTATAGGTGAGTGAGTCGCTAGTTCTATAGGTGAGTCGCTAGTTCTATAGGTGAGCGAGTCGCTAGTTCTATAGGTGAGCGAGTCGCTAGTTCTATAGGTGAGTGAGTCGCTAGTTCTATAGGTGAGCGAGTCGCTAGTTCTATAGGTGAGTGAGTCGCTAGTTCTATAGGTGAGCGAGTCGCTAGTTCTATAGGTGAGTGAGTCGCTAGTTCTATAGGTGAGCGAGTCGCTAGTTCTACAGGTGAGTGAGTCGCTAGTTCTATAGGTGAGCGAGTCACTAGTTCTACAGGTGAGTGAGTCGCTAGTTCTATAGGTGAGTGCGTCGCTAGTTCTACAGGTGAGTGAGTCGCTAGTTCTGTAGGTGAGTGAGTCGCTAGTTCTATAGGTGAGTGAGTCGCTAGTTCTATAGGTGAGTTAGTCGCTAGTTCTATAGGTGAGTGAGTCGCTAGTTCTATAGGTGAGTGAGTCGCTAGTTCTATAGGTGAGTGAGTCGCTAGTTCTATAGGTGAGTGAGTCACTAGTTCTACAGGTGAGTCACGTTCTAGTAGCGAGTCACTAGTTCTACAGGTGAGCGAGTCGCTAGTTCTATAGGTGAGTGAGTCGCTAGTTCTATAGGAGAGTGAGTCGCTAGTTGTGTGGTGAGCGAGTCGCTAGTTCTATAGGTGAGTGAGTCGCTAGTTCTATAGGTGAGCGAGTCGTTAGTTCTATAGGTGAGTGAGTCGCTAGTTCTATAGGTGAGTGAGTCGCTAGTTCTATAGGTGAGTGAGTCACTAGTTCTATAGGTGAGTGAGTCGCTAGTTCTATAGGTGAGCGAGTAGTTAGTGCTATAGGTGAGTGAGTCGCTAGTTCTATAGGTGAGTGAGTCGCTAGTTCTACAGGTGAGTGAGTCGCTAGTTCTATAGGTGAGCGAGTCGCTAGTTCTATAGGTGAGCGAGTCGCTAGTTCTATAGGTGAGTGAGTCGCTAGTTCTATAGGTGAGCGAGTCGCTAGTTCTATAGGTGAGTGAGTCGCTAGTTCTATAGGTGAGCGAGTCGCTAGTTCTATAGGTGAGTGAGTCGCTAGTTCTATAGGTGAGCGAGTCGCTAGTTCTACAGGTGAGTCGCTAGTTCTATAGGTGAGCGAGTCACTAGTTCTACAGGTGAGTGAGTCGCTAGTTCTATAGGTGAGTGCGTCGCTAGTTCTACAGGTGAGTGAGTCGCTAGTTCTGTAGGTGAGTGAGTCGCTAGTTCTATAGGTGAGTGAGTCGCTAGTTCTATAGGTGAGTTAGTCGCTAGTTCTACAGGTGAGTGAGTCGCTAGTTCTATAGGTGAGTGAGTCGCTAGTTTATAGGTGAGTGAGTCGCTAGTTGTGTGATTGAGTGAGTCACTAGTTCTATAGGTGAGCGAGTCACTAGTTCTACAGGTGAGCGAGTCGCTAGTTCTATAGGTGAGTGAGTCGCTAGTTCTATAGGAGAGTGAGTCGCTAGTTGTGTGGTGAGCGAGTCGCTAGTTCTATAGGTGAGTGAGTCGCTAGTTCTATAGGTGAGCGAGTCGTTAGTTCTATAGGTGAGTGAGTCGCTAGTTCTATAGGTGAGTGAGTCGCTAGTTCTATAGGTGAGTGAGTCACTAGTTCTATAGGTGAGTGAGTCGCTAGTTCTATAGGTGAGCGAGTAGTTAGTGCTATAGGTGAGTGAGTCGCTAGTTCTATAGGTGAGTGAGTCGCTAGTTCTACAGGTGAGTGAGTCGCTAGTTCTATAGGTGAGCGAGTCGCTAGTTCTATAGGTGAGTGAGTCGCTAGTTCTATAGGTGAGCGAGTCGTTAGTTCTATAGGTGAGTGAGTCGCTAGTTCTATAGGTGAGTGAGTCGCTAGTTCTATAGGTGAGTGAGTCACTAGTTCTATAGGTGAGTGAGTCGCTAGTTCTATAGGTGAGCGAGTCGCTAGTTCTATAGGTGAGTCGTTAGTTCTATAGGTGAGCGAGTCGCTAGTTCTATAGGTGAGTGAGTCGCTAGTTCTATAGGTGAGTGAGTCGCTAGTTCTATAGGTGAGCGAGTCGCTAGTTCTATAGGTGAGTGAGTCGCTAGTTCTACAGGTGAGCGAGTCGCTAGTTCTATAGGTGAGTGAGTCGCTAGTTCTATAGGTGAGTGAGTCGCTAGTTCTATAGGTTAGTGAGTCGCTAGTTTTATAGGTGAGTGAGTCACTAGTTGTGTATTGAGCGAGTCGCTAGTTCTATAGGTGAGTGAGTCGCTAGTTCTATAGGTGAGTGAGTCGCTAGTTCTGTGAGTGAGTCGCTAGTTCTATAGGTGAGTGAGTCGCTAGTTCTATAGGTGAGCGAGTCACTAGTTCTATAGGTGAGTGAGTCGCTAGTTCTATAGGTGAGCGAGTCGCTAGTTCTATAGGTGAGTGAGTCGCTAGTTCTATAGGTGAGTGAGTTGCTAGTTCTATAGGTGAGCGAGTCGCTAGTTCTATAGGTGAGTGAGTCGCTAGTTCTACAGGTGAGCGAGTCGCTAGTTCTATAGGTGAGTGAGTCGCTAGTTCTATAGGTGAGTGAGTCGCTAGTTCTATAGGTGAGCGAGTCGCTAGTTCTATAGGTGAGTGAGTCGCTAGTTCTATAGGTGAGCGAGTCGTTAGTTCTATAGGTGAGTGAGTCGCTAGTTCTATAGGTGAGTGAGTCGCTAGTTCTATAGGTGAGTGAGTCGCTAGTTCTATAGGTGAATGAGTCGCTAGTTCTATAGGTGAGTGAGTCGCTAGTTCTATAGGTGAGTGAGTCGCTAGTTCTATAGGTGAGTGAGTCGCTAGTTTATAGGTGAGCGAGTCACTAGTTCTACAGGTGAGTGAGTCGCTAGTTCTATAGGTGAGTGAGTCACTAGTTCTATAGGTGAGCGAGTCGCTAGTTCTATAGGTGAGTGAGTCGCTAGTTCTATAGGTGAGCGAGTCGCTAGTTCTATAGGTGAGTGAGTCACTAGTTCTATAGGTGAGTGAGTCGCTAGTTCTATAGGTGAGAGAGTCGCTAGTTCTATAGGTGAGTGAGTCGTTAGTTCTATAGGTGAGCGAGTCGCTAGTTCTATAGGTGAGTGAGTCGCTAGTTCTATAGGTGAGTGAGTCGCTAGTTCTATAGGTGAGTGAGTCGCTAGTTCTATAGGTGAGTGAGTCGCTAGTTCTATAGGTGAGCGAGTCGCTAGTTCTATAGGTGAGTGAGTCGCTAGTTCTATAGGTTAGTGAGTCGCTAGTTCTATAGGTTAGTGAGTCGCTAGTTCTACAGGTGAGCAAGTCGCTAGTTCTACAGGTGAGTGAGTCGCTAGTTCTACAGGTGAGTGAGTCGCTAGTTCTATAGGTGAGCGAGTCGCTAGTTCTATAGGTGAGTGAGTCGCTAGTTCTATAGGTGAGCGAGTCGCTAGTTCTATAGGTGAGTGAGTCGCTAGTTCTATAGGTGAGTGAGTCGCTAGTTCTATAGGTGAGTGAGTCACTAGTTCTATAGGTGAGCGAGTCGCTAGTTCTATAGGTGAGTGAGTCGCTAGTTCTATAGTGAGCGAGTCGCTAGTTCTATAGGTGAGCGAGTCGCTAGTTCTATAGGTGAGTGAGTCGCTAGTTCTATAGGTGAGCGAGTCGCTAGTTCTATAGGTGAGTGAGTCGCTAGTTCTATAGGTGAGCGAGTCGCTAGTTCTATAGGTGAGCGAGTCACTAGTTCTATAGGTGATTGAGTCGCTAGTTCTATAGGTGAGCGAGTCGCTAGTTCTATAGGTGAGTGAGTCGTTAGTTCTATAGGTGAGCGAGTCGCTAGTTCTATAGGTGAGTGAGTCGCTAGTTCTATAGGTGAGTGAGTCGCTAGTTCTATAGGTGAGCGAGTCGCTAGTTCTATAGGTGAGTGAGTCGCTAGTTCTACAGGTGAGCGAGTCGCTAGTTCTATAGGTGAGTGAGTCGCTAGTTCTATAGGTGAGTGAGTCGCTAGTTCTATAGGTGAGCGAGTCACTAGTTCTATAGGTGAGCGAGTCGCTAGTTCTATAGGTGAGTGAGTCGCTAGTTCTATAGGTTAGTGAGTCGCTAGTTCTATAGGTTAGTGAGTCACTAGTTCTACAGGTGAGCGAGTCGCTAGTTCTACAGGTGAGTGAGTCGCTAGTTCTACAGGTGAGTGAGTCGCTAGTTCTATAGGTGAGCGAGTCGCTAGTTCTATAGGTGAGTGAGTCGCTAGTTCTATAGGTGAGCGAGTCGTAGTTCTATAGGTGAGTGAGTCGCTAGTTCTATAGGTGAGCGAGTCGCTAGTTCTATAGGTTAGTGAGTCGCTAGTTCTATAGGTTAGTGAGTCGCTAGTTCTACAGGTGAGCGAGTCGCTAGTTCTACAGGTGAGTGAGTCGCTAGTTCTACAGGTGAGTGAGTCGCTAGTTCTATAGGTGAGCGAGTCGCTAGTTCTATAGGTGAGTGAGTCGCTAGTTCTATAGGTGAGCGAGTCCTAGTTCTATAGTGAGTGAGTCGCTAGTTCTATAGGTGAGTGAGTCGCTAGTTCTATCGGTGAGTGAGTCACTAGTTCTATAGGTGAGCGAGTCGCTAGTTCTATAGGTGAGCGAGTCGCTAGTTCTATAGGTGAGTGAGTCGCTAGTTCTATAGGTGAGCGAGTCGCTAGTTCTATAGGTGAGCGAGTCGCTAGTTCTATAGGTGAGGAGTCGCTAGTTCTATAGGTGAGTGAGTCGCTAGTTCTATAGGTGAGGAGTCGCTAGTTCTATAGGTGATGAGTCGCTAGTTCTATAGGTGAGTGAGTCGCTAGTTCTATAGGTGAGCGAGTCGCTAGTTCTATAGGTGAGTGAGTCGCTAGTTCTATAGGTGAGTGAGTCGCTAGTTCTATAGGTGAGCGAGTCGCTAGTTCTATAGGTGAGTGAGTCGCTAGTTCTATAGGTGAGGAGTGACGAGTCGCTAGTTCTATAGGTGAGTGAGTCGCTAGTTCTATAGGTGAGTGAGTCGCTAGTTCTATAGGTGAGTGAGTGCTAGTTCTATAGGTGAGTGAGTCGCTAGTTCTATAGGTGAGTGAGTCGCTAGTTCTATAGTGAGTGAGTCGCTAGTTCTATAGGTGAGGAGTCACTAGTTCTATAGGTGAGCGAGTCGCTAGTTCTATAGGTGAGTGAGTCGCTAGTTCTATAGGTGAGTGAGTCCTAGTTCTATAGGTGAGCGAGTCGCTAGTTCTATAGGTGAGTGAGTCGCTAGTTCTATAGGTGAGCGAGTCACTAGTTCTATAGGTGAGCGAGTCGCTAGTTCTATAGGTGAGTGATCGCTAGTTCTATAGGTGAGTGAGTCGCTAGTTCTATAGGTGAGTGAGTCGCTAGTTCTATAGGTGAGTGAGTCGCTAGTTCTATAGGTGAGTGAGTCGCTAGTTCTATAGGTGAGTGAGTCGCTAGTTCTATAGGTGAGTGAGTCGCTAGTTCTATAGGTGTGGTCCTATTCTATAGGTGAGCGAGTCGCTAGTTCTATAGGTGAGTGAGTCGCTAGTTCTATAGGTGAGTGAGTCGCTAGTTCTATAGGTGAGCGAGTCGCTAGTTCTATAGGTGAGTGAGTCGCTAGTTCTATAGGTGAGTGAGTCACTAGTTCTATAGGTTAGTGAGTTGCTAGTTCTATAGGTGAGTGAGTCGCTAGTTCTATAGGTGAGTGAGTCGCTAGTTCTATAGGTGAGTGAGTCGCTAGTTCTATAGGTGAGCGAGTCACTAGTTCTATAGGTGAGTGAGTCGCTAGTTCTATAGGTGAGTGAGTCGCTAGTTCTAGTATGAGTCACTAGTTCTATAGGTGAGTGAGTCGCTAGTTCTATAGGTGAGCGAGTCGCTAGTTCTATAGGTGAGCGAGTCGCTAGTTCTATAGGTGAGCGAGTCACTAGTTCTATAGGTGAGCGAGTCGCTAGTTCTATAGGTGAGTGAGTCGCTAGTTCTATAGGTGAGTGAGTCGCTAGTTCTATAGGTGAGTGAGTCGCTAGTTCTATAGGTGAGTGAGTCGCTAGTTCTATAGGTGAGTGAGTCGCTAGTTCTATAGGTGAGTGAGTCGCTAGTTCTATAGGTGAGTGAGTCGCTAGTTCTATAGGTGAGTGAGTCGCTAGTTCTATAGGTGAGGAGTCGCTAGTTCTAAGGTGAGTGAGTCGCTAGTTCTATAGGTGAGCGAGTCGCTAGTTCTATAGGTGAGTGAGTCGCTAGTTCTATAGGTGAGCGAGTCCTAGTTCTATAGGTGAGTGAGTCGCTAGTTCTATAGGTGAGTGAGTGCTAGTTCTATAGGTGAGTGAGTCTAGTTCTATAGGTGAGTGAGTCGCTAGTTCTATAGGTGAGCGAGTCGCTAGTTCTATAGGTGAGTGAGTCGCTAGTTCTATAGGTGAGCGAGTCGCTAGTTCTATAGGTGAGGAGTCGCTAGTTCTATAGGTGAGGAGTCGCTAGTTCTATAGGTGAGCGAGTCACTAGTTCTATAGGTGAGTGAGTCGCTAGTTCATAGGTGAGTGAGTCGCTAGTTCTATAGGTGAGTGAGTCGCTATTTATGTGAGCGAGTCGTAGTTCTATAGGTGAGTGAGTCGCTAGTTCTATAGGTGAGCGAGTCGCTAGTTCTATAGGTGAGTGAGTCGCTAGTTCTATAGGTGAGTGCTAGTTTATAGGTGAGTGAGTTGCTAGTTCTATAGGTGATGAGTCCTAGTTCTATAGGTGAGTGAGTCGCTAGTTCTATAGGTGAGTGAGTCGCTAGTTCTATAGGTGAGTGAGTCGCTAGTTCTATAGGTGAGTGAGTCGCTAGTTTATAGGTGGTGAGTCGCTAGTTCTATAGGTGAGCGAGTCGCTAGTTCTATAGGTGAGTGAGTCGCTAGTTCTATAGGTGAGGAGTCGCTAGTTCTATAGGTGAGTGGTCGTAGTTCTATAGTGAGTGAGTCGCTAGTTCTATAGGTGAGCGAGTCGCTAGTCTATAGGTGAGTGTTAGTTCTATAGGTGAGCGAGTCGCTAGTTCTATAGGTGAGTGAGTCGCTAGTTCTATAGGTGAGTGAGTCGCTAGTTCTATAGGTGAGTGAGTGCTAGTTCTATAGGAGAGTTAGTCGCTGGCAGTTCATAGGTGAGTGAGTCGCTAGTTCTATAGGTGATTGAGTCGCTAGTTCTATAGGTGAGTGAGTGCNAGTTCTATGGTGAGTGAGTCGCTACTAAGGGACGAGTCCTTTCTAAGGTGTGGTCGCTAGTTCATAGGTGAGTGAGTCGCTAGCTGTGAGGGGTGAGCGAGTCACTAGTTCTATAGGTGAGTGAGTCGCNAGTTCTATAGTGAGCGAGTCGCTAGTTCTATAGGAAGTGAGTCGCTGTGTGTGGGTGAGTCCTAGTTCTATAGGTGAGTGAGCGCTAATTCTAAGGTGAGTGAGTCGCTAGTTCTGGTGAGTGACGCAGTTGTGTGGGTGAGCGAGTCGCTAGTTCTATAGGTGAGCGAGTCGCTAGTTGGTGGGTGCGAGTCGCTATCTAAGGTGAGTGAGTCGCGGTGGGTCGAGTCGCAGTCTATAGGTGAGAGTCGCTAGTTGTGTGGGTGAGTGAGTCGCTAGTTCTATAGGTGAGTGAGTCGCAGTTGTGTGGTGAGCGAGTCGCTAGTTCTATAGGTGAGCGAGTCGCTAGTTGGTGGGTGAGTGAGTCGCTATTCTATAGTGAGAGTCGCTAGTTGTGTGGGTGAGCGAGTCGCTAGTCTATAGTGAGTGAGTCCTAGTTGAGTGGGTGATACTCCCTCACACCCCTACCCCAGGCCACTCGGAGCTTCATCCAGGGTCCGGGCCCTCCAATCCTCATCCTGGGCTTTCGCCAGCCTGCTCGCTCCTGGGCTCAGTGCACCTCGCTGCTGACCGTCGACGTCGCCACAAAGGGAGCATCACTTTCGCCGCGGGGTCATCTACTCTGAAGGTGAAGCTCCACCCTGAGACCCGGTGGCTCCGAGTCTCAATCGGCGCTCTCTCAGAGTCTCAATCGGAGCCTCATTCGGAGCTCCACCTGAGACCGGTGGCTCCGAGTCTCAATCGGAGCTCCACGCTGAGACCGGTGGCTCCGAGTCTCAATCGGAGCTCCACCCTCAGACCGGTGGCTCCGAGTCTCAGTCGGAGCTCCACGCTGAGACCCGGTGGCTCCGAGTCTCAGTTGGAGCTCCACCCAGAGACCCGTGCTCCGAGCTCAATCGGAGCTCCACCCTGAGACCCGGTGGCTCCGAGTCTCAATCGGAGCTCCACCCTGAGACCCGGTGGCTCCGAGCCTCAGTCGGAGCTCCACCCTGAGACCCGGTGGCTCTGAGCCTCAGTCGGAGCTCCACGCTGAGACCTAGTGGCTCGAGCCTCAATCGGAGCTCCACCCTGAGACCGTAGATCTGAGTCTCAATCGGAGCTCCACCTTGAGACCCGGTGGCTTGAGCCTCAATCGGAGCTCCACCCTGAGACCCGGTAGCTCTGAGTCTCAATCGAAGCTCCACCCTGAGACCCGGTGGCTCCGAGTCTCAGTCGGAGCTCCACCTGAGACCCGGTGGCTCCGAGTCTCAGTCGGAGCTCCACCTGAGACCCGGTGGCTCCAAGCCTCAATCGGAGCTCCACCCTGAGACCCGGTGTCTCCGAGTCTCAGGGTGAAGCTCCACCCTGAGACCTAGTGGCTCCGAGTCTCAGGGTGGAGCTCCGAGCGAGTCACTCCGAGTCTCAGGGTGGAGCTCCGACCCTGAGACCCGGTGGCTCCGAGTCTCAATCGGAGCTCCACCTGAGACCCAGTGGCTCCGAGTCTCAGTCGGAGCACCACCCTGAGACCCTGCGGGTGCGTGTGTGTGTGCCACCCTGTGTGTGTGCCACCCTGTGTATGTGTGTGTATGTGTGTGTGTGCGTGCCAGGGCTGTCCGAGCTGATCGCCATCTCGTGGTACGCCACGCAGGTCGTCAACGAGTTCTTTGACCCGCTCTTCCCGGGCACCAAGTGAGAGTCCGAGTCGTGACGCGGTGGGGGGGGGGGTCTTGGGGGGGGTGGTGTAGTGGTGTTGGTGGGGTCTTGGGGGGGGTGTCAACCTCACATATTGTTAACGTCACCCAACAACCTCGATCATTGTGTGTCTGCGAGTATCGGTGTGTGTGGTGATGATTGATGCAATGGTTAGCGCTACCTGCTAGGTGCTGCTACTCGCTACTAACAGCACTTGCCCCAACAGTCTGTCGAGGCTACACGGGGATCTTTCTCTGTGTCTACCTCATAGGTGCTGCTGCTACTCGCTACTACAGCACTTGCCCCTACAGTCTGTCGAGGCTACACGGGGATCTTTGCCTGTGTCTACCTTCATAGGTGCTGCTGCTACTCGCTACTAACAGACTTGCCCNTACAGTCTGTCGAGGCTACACGGGGATCTTTCTCTGTGTCTACCTTCATAGGTGCACTCACGNTGTGTATCTCCGCGTGTATCACGGTTGTACGTAGGCAACTGCCACTCGCTAGGAGGCAAGCACTTGCCCCGTCAGCCTGCCTGAGGCTACGCGGGGACCTTTGTCTTTGCAGGTACGAGCTGGGCGAGGCGCTGTACGTGGCTGGCAGGCTCGGCGCTCTGCGTGTCGGGGGCCTCATCCTGTGCACCGTGTGCTTCACCAACGCTCGCTCCGCCACGGCCGGGTGAGTCCTCCTCCACGTGGGACCTCCTCCATCCATGGGGCGCTCCTCCAGCGTGGGCGCTCCTCCACCGTGGGGTTCTCCTCCACCGTGGGACCTCCTCCATCAGTGGGGTCCTCCTTCATCGTGGAGTTTTCCTCCATCATGAGGTCCTCCTCCACCCGTGGGTCCTCCTCCATCAGTGGGGTTCTCCTCCACCGTGGGGTCCTCCTCCATCAGTGGGGTTTTCCTCCACCGTGGGGTTCTCCTCCTCCATCCGTGGCGTTTTCCTCCATCTGTGGGGTCCTCCTCCACCGTGGGGTTCTCCTCCTCCATCAGTGGGGGTTTCCTCCACCGTGGGGCGCTCCTCCACCGTGGGTTCTCCTCCATCGTGGGGTTCTCCTCCATCGTGGGTTCTCCTCCATCCATGGGGTTCTCCTCCACCGTGGGGACCTCCTCCACCGTGGGGCGCTCCTCCATCCATGGGGTTCTCCTCCACCGTGGGTTCTCCTCCACCGTGGGGACTCCTCCACCGTGGGGCGCTCCTCCATCAGTGGGGTTCTCCTCCACCGTGGGGCGCTCCTCCACCACGGGTTCTCCTCCACCCGTGGGGTTCTCCTTCATCCGTGGGGTTCTCCTCCACTGTGGGGCGCTCCTCCATCAGTGGGGTCCTCCTCCATCAGTGGGGTTCTCCTCCACCGTGGGGTCTCCTCTACTGTGGGGTCCTCCTCCATCGTGGGGCGCTCCTCCATCAGTGGGGTCTTCCTCCATCCATGGGTTCTCCTCCATCATGAGGTCCTCCTCCACCCGTGGGTTTTTCTCCATCTCTGGGGTCCTCCTCCACTGTGGGCGCTCCTCCATTCATGGGTTCTCCTCCGCCGTGGGTCATCTCGACCTTGGGGGCCCTCCATAGTAATACCCCTCCGTCGAGTGACGTCACTTGACGTCCAGTGACGTCATGTCACGTCCAGTGACGTCACGTGACGTCACTGTACTTCCAGTGACGTCCAGTGACGTCCGGCGATGTCACGTGACGTCACATGACACCGCGTGACGTCACGTGACGTAGCTTGACGTACAGTGACGTCATGTGACGTCCAGTGACGTCACGTGACGTAGCTTGACTCCCCTCCGTTGTCGCCCGCTCCTCGCACGTCAGCAGCTTGGAGAAATATTTGGCCGTGGGGCCTCCACCGACCACGGCCGCCGGCGCCGCCGCGCGGCCTCCACCGTAACGGTGCCGCTCGCCGCCTCCGGCGCGCCGCCGAGCGCCGGCGTTGCCACGTTTGCCGCCGGCGCGGGACGACGGACGTGTCGGCGAGAGGAGTTGGAGGCGGAGGAGCGGGTGGCATGGCCGGCCGACGATGGGCGGTCCGGCGTTGCCGTTGATGGGCGGCGGTGGTGGCGGTGGTGGCGTGGCGGTGGGAGCCTGCCGATGCTGGCAGGAGGAGGAGGGAACCAGCTGCAAGGGAACTGGGAGCTGCAGCTACAGCAGCAGCAGTTGCAGCAGCAGCAGCAGTTCCAGCAGTTGCAGCAGCAACAGCAGCAGCAGTGAGTTGGGGTCTGTCGAGCGGATCAGCATTCTTAGCTACGTACGGTGTGTACACATGTGTACTGGGTTCGGTCGAGGCGCGCACTCAACTTGGAGGCAACACTGTTTATTAATCATAATCAACGTTTTTGGGTTTAGATCGCGTTATTTATAAATGTGTCGTAACCCTCCACCACCCGACACGGGCAATCAGTAAAAAAGTGTCACGTTGACAAAAGACAAATAGTTCACTGCTTTAGCCCACACCGGTGTGTTGAAACCACAACATTTACAATTTTTGAGTAGTACGACGTTTCGCTGGTAATTGCATCCAGCATCATCGGGCAATTCGCCAGAATGTTAAGGGGCTCTCCTGTGTCCCCGTTCTTATATAGAGCAGCAGCAGCAGCGTGACGTCATCATTAACTCATTAACTCATCAGGTGCAAAGATTTGAGGGGGGGGGGGTTATTGTAATTATATATTAGATTACGAAACATTATCACNGACACTCTCCATAAGGTGGTGACCACCATTCCTCACTAGCACTCGGAAGCATTGCCATATTTTCACGCATTATAACCCGCAACAATAACGTTTTGTGTAAAACTAATGTCAGATAGCCCGCACCTCCATATACCCGCAGGGTCTTGTTTTGTAACATTACTTTATATATTTGTTTCACGACAAATACTGCATCTGCACGCAGCCCTCTCGCAGTCCTACGGCCTCCGACGGGTAGCTCATATCAGCACGCAGAGCTCCCCGTCATCTGCCACCGAGCACACGGCCTCCTCCATCGCCCACCGCTCCTTGAAGCCGGCACGGCGTGGGTCAGCCGCGCCGCATGGCGGAACTCCAGCCCACACACCCTGGCTCCGACCAGAGCGCGGAAGATGCCAGGCCGCTGGCCGGACGTTTCCCTCCAGGGCCACCTTCCTGCACGGCGAGCTTGGCGTAGCCGACTGGCACGTTGACCAGCCCTGAAGATGTTGGGGTCCGTCGCCCCTCGGGTATCCAAAGATGAGGACCGTCGGGGAGAAGTGGAGGCTGAACCTTAGGAGAATGTTTTTGAGGACCTTGAACAGCGAGTCCAGGCTCTTGCACTCCACGTATCGGTGCGCCACCGTCTCCACTTTACCGCAGAACCGGCACTCCGGGACGTGTTGGTGAAGCGCGCCGGGGAGGCGTTGGTGGTGACGGTGCCGTGGGCGATGCTCCGGCTGAGGCCGCCGATGCGGTTGTACGTCGGGCTGGATGACGGGGAGCTCTGCATGTTGATATGAGCTACCCGTCGGAGGCCGTCGGACTGCGAGAAGGGCTGCGTGCAGAACGAGAGAGAGCGTGAGAGAGTGAGCGAGAGAGTGAGCGAGAGAGCGATCGAGAGAGCGAGCGAGAGAGCGAGCGAGAGAGCGAGCGAGAGAGCGAGCGAGAGAGTGAGCGAGAGAGAGAGCGAGAGAGAGAGCGAGAGAGCGAGCGAGAGAGAGAGCGAGTGAGCGATCGAGAGAGAGTGAGCGAGAGAGCGAGCGAGAGAGCGAGCGAGTGAGCGAGCGAGAGAGCGAGCGAGAGGGCGAGCGAGCGAGCGAGAGAGCGACCGAGAGAGCGAGCGAGAGGCGAGCGAGAGGGCGAGCGAGAGGACGAGCGAGGAGAGGGCGAGCGAGAGGGCGAGCGAGAGGGCGAGCGAGAGGGCGAGCGAGAGGGCGACCGAGAGGGCGAGCGAGAGGGCGAGCGAGAGAGCGAGCGAGTGAGCGAGAGGTGGGGGTTTACATAAAGCAAAGTTTAAAAAAAAAAATTACGAAATGATGAACGAAGCAAAATGGCGACTACACCGAGCATCTTCTTGTTTCCATTGATCGTAAAAATAAGGAGTAGAGTCTTACTCTCTCCCCCCCTCTCTCTCCTCCTCTCCTCCCTCTCTCCTCCACGTGCACACTCCTCTCCACAGGCAGTACAACTACGGAGGGCTCGTCCCCATGGCGACCGTGCAGACGATGGAGGCCGGCAGCATGGACCGCAGGAGGCCGTCGTCGCTGCGACAGAACCCGCAGGGCGAGCGACTCCGGGCGGCCAGGTGAGTTCTAGAGGTCGCAAACGGGTTTTGATTCCTTACCCGTACCCGTACCCGGCCGCACCAGGGTCGCAAATGGTACCCGTACCCGTACCCTACCTGATACCCGGCTACCCGTACCCGGCCGGGTATCGGGGAGGGTACGGGTATCGGGTACCCGGTTGCGACCTCTGGGATGAAGCCATGTTGCGGGCGCGGGTGGGTTGATTCTAGGAACTTGAATTGTGAGAAGAGACAAGACGTTGGGAAATGAGTGACAAACGGTGACTCACCAGTGACTCACGGCCTACCCGTACCCGGCCGCACCAGGGTCGCAAACGGGTACCCGTACGGGTACGGGTAGCCGGGTAGCCGTTCCCTACCCGAAATGAGTGACAAACGGTGACCTCGCTCCGCCCTCGGCCACGCCTTCTTCTGGATCTCATCAGAAGGTTCTCAGCCACTCACCACGTGCCCCGTCGCTACCCTATCCCGGTCACGTGCCCTCTCAGGTTCACCCAGACTGTCACGTGTTCATACTCTTAGTTCTTTCGGTAAAGTCACGTAGGTCAAAAATGAAATAAAAAAAATAAAAATCACGACGTTTTGGAGGCAGCACAAGTCTTGAAAACAAAATTAATAAAAATGAAATAAAAATCACGACGTTTCGGAGGCAACACAAGACTTGTGTTGCCTCCGAAACGTGACAGACCTGTTCTTCACCTGAGGACGGCTGCTTGCGTTGTGGCCGAAACGTCGTGAGAATTATTTATTATGTTTTATTTTTATTATTTTATTATTTCCATTCTACGTGACTTTACCGAAAGAACTGAGAGTATGAATCTTTGCAGTCACGAAAGCTTCAAATCTAGAAGTCACGTGTTCACTTGCCCTCGCTGTGACGGTCACCAGAACGATTTCCCCTAGCGCCCGCTCCCAATGCCCTACCCACTCTGGTGCCAGAGGGAGATTCAAGACGCGCAGTTTCCACTCTCGTGGCAGTAGCTGGCACTGAACGCCCGAGTGACGCCATTTACGTCACTACACTAGTACAGCACCACAGCGGTTGTGTGTTGGAGGGCCAAACCACGGCATTTACAATCGAGGACGATGTTTCGCCACAAATTACAACCGGCTTCATCAGACGACAGCCAGATCCTGAACCCTGACGATGCCTGCTGCTGTATAGTTGTAGTCTGCGTGTCTCTGATTAGAGAGAGAGACGCAGGCTCCAAATAAACAGCAGCAGGCGTAAGGGTCGAGATCGTACCCACGACTTCCTGCACACCAGGCGAGGTAGTTAACATCTCCTAGCCACCGGATGATGATGATTAGAGAGAGAGACACGCAGACTCCAAATCTACAGCAGCAGGCGTCAGGGTCTGGATCTAACCCACGACATTCTGCACACCAGCCGAGTAGTCAACATCTCCTAGCCACAGTGATGATGATGATGAGTGAGAAGTCAATTGCATACACCATTATTATTATAAGAGCATGTTTGTTTGCATGGTTTGCCACAAGTATGTGTGGCGAACACAGGCGTGATGCCTTGCAATAGGCGTATCTATTTGGTGTTTGAACAGCTTAACACCTCCTGTTTGATTGCCAGAAAGGGTAAAGTCTATTCTTATACTCAACACTGCCCATAGACTCAACACTGCAGCATAGACTCAACACTGCCCATAGACTAACACTGCCCATAGACTCAACACTGCCCATAGACTCAACACTACCCATAAACTCACACTGCACCATAGACTCAACACTGCCCATAGACTCAACACTGCCCTTAGACTCAACACTGCCCTTTGACTCAACACTGGCCATGGAATCACACTGCCCAAATAATCAACACTGCACCATAGACTCAACACTGCCCAATAGACTCAACACTGCCCATAGACTCAACACCGCCCTTAGACTCAACACTGCCCATAGACTCAACACTGCCCATAGACTCAACACTACCCATAGACTCAACACTGCCCATAGACTCAATAATACTGCACCATAGACTCAACACTGCCCATAGACTCAGCACTGTCCATGAGTGGCTGGGTGGATTGGTAGCTGGGTGGTTGAGTGGCTGGGTAGTTGAGTGGCTGCGTGGCTGGGTAACTGGGTGACTGGCTAACTTGGTGGGTGGCTGGATGGTTTTGTTTCTGGGTGGTTGAGTGGCTGGGTAGTTAGGTAACTGGGTAACTTGGTAACTGGGTTAATTGGGTGGCTACACGGGCCGCCCTGTCCGCTGTGTATGTCCGCGCGCAGCCGGGCCGCCACTTCAGTTTCTCGTCGTCCCAAATGCCGGACATCGAGGAGGACGTGGGGATGTCGTCATACGGGGCGGCAATCAGCCGGTGCGCTGGCCCGACTCGGAGAGCCAGATGAAGAACGTGCGCCGGGGATACGTCTAGTGGTGGTCACCACCGCCACCGCCGCCGCCACCACCGCCACCACTGCCACCGCTACCACCGCCACCACCGCCGCCACCGCCACCACCACCACCGCCACCACCGCCACCACCGCCACCGCTACCACCGCCACCACTGCCACCACCGCCACCACCGCCACCGCCGCCGCCACCACTGCCGCCACCGCCGCCACCACCACCTCCACCACCGCCACCATCTCCACCACCTCCATCTCCACCACCACCACCGCCACTGCCAGCACTACCACCACCGCCACCACCTCCACCACCACCACCACCGCCACCACCTCCATCTCCACCACCACCACCGCCACCACCTCCACCACACCGCCACCACCACCGCCACCACCTCCATCTCCACCACCACCACCGCCACCACCTCCACCACCACCACCACCGCCACCACCTCCATCTCCACCACCACCACCGCCACCACCTCCACCACCACCGCCACCACCACCGCCACCACCTCCACCACCTCCACCACCACCTCCACCGCCACCACAACCTCCACCACCGCCGCCACCACCACCGCCACCACCATCACTACCACGGTGCGATGTCAGCCAGCTTCAGGGCAACCTCTCTACCGGCTTACCTCCAGCCGCCCGACCAATCACGAGGCAGCTGCACCGCCTTGCAGCACGTCCAGCGACCAATCACCGTCCAGCTCCACTGACCTATCACCAGCCAGTCCCACCGCCGGCTAGCTCAACCAATCACCATCCAGCTCCACTGACCTATCACCAGCCAGTCCCACCGCCTGGCAGCCTGACCAATCACCATCCAGCACCACCGACCAATTGCCATCCAGCCTTACGACCGCCTGCCAGCATCACCAACCAATCACCATCCAGCTCCACTGACCTATCACCATCGAGCCCCACCACCGCCTGCCAGCGCGACCAATCACCAGTCAGCACCACGGACAAATCACCACCTGGCAGCCTGCCCCACAGACAGCCGTGCGAGGCAATGCGTTGCGTGTCGCTGCACTGCCCTCTGCTGTTGCCCAGGGCTCAGTGCCACATGGGGGGGGGGGGCGGGAACCTGCCCCCTGCCTCCTCTCAACGTGGCTTGGCTTCCGAAATCGGTGAGGAGTTGGAGGGGGGGTTTCCGATTCCGGATGATTGCAAACTGAACTGTGAAAAAAAATTTAGGGGGTATTTTACCAGATGTAAGACACCCCAACACAACAAGCTCGTTTTGTTCGGAAGCGAGCAAATGATCGCTCGGCGAATTTATAGGATAAGGTCAAAAAATTAACCCGTAAAAACAAAGTTTTTCACTATAAATCCTTTATATGCGTGGCATCGGGGCGGCTAGAGTCCTTTCGTCCTCTGGCTTGAGATGGCTGCCACCTATGGGTCAGATGATTGTCTGGCAGCATTAAACAATTGGTAATTAAATATTTAAAAATTTCCCCTAAACCGTGTAAAATTTTTGAAAATTTTTTTCACGAAAATAAATTGTCACGCACAACGAGTCTGTGTGCAAAATGTCAGCTCGATTGGATCACGGGAAGTGGGTTAAAAAAATGACCGAAAGATTTGCACGGTCCTAAGCAAGCAAGCGAACTTAATATAAAGGATTTAAAAAGTATAACCCGTAAAAACAAAGTTTTTCACTCTAAATCCTTTATATGCGTGGCGGCTAGAGTCCTCTCGTCCTCTGGCTTGAGATGGCTGCCACCTATGGGTCAGATGATTGTCTGCAGTATTAAGCAATTGGTAATTAAATATTTAATTTGTTTTCCCTAAACAGTGTAAAATTTTGGGAAAAATTTCACGAACATTAATTGTCACGCACAACGAGTCTGTGTGCAAAATGTCAGCTCGATTGGATCACGGGAAGTGGGTTTAAAAACGACCGAAAGATTTGCACGGTCCTAAGCAAGCAAGCGAGCTTAATATAAAGGATTTAAAAATAAGAGGAGTCTCCTCCTCCTCTTAACGACGCTAATTGGTTGCACGAAACTGGTCGTCAAGTTATTTGGTCGTTAAGCGAGGAGAGGGAAAGTGCACGGGGCAAAGGGTTAATTCGTTCGATGGCATCAAAGGATAACCCCCCCTTTTTTCACTCAATAAATAAACTTACTTGATAATATTTAAACGATGGATAGTTATAGATATTGGCACTAACAACCTGATAAACACGTGATGGTATACTGAACGTGGTTAATCGATGCATTGATATTTGCTGTACATACAATGGTTCGTCGTTAATAGGGAGAGGTCAGAAAGCTAACACATTGGGCTCTAGGACACTTATNCTACTATACACTACACTATACACTAACTATACACTACACACTNTACACTACACTAGTACACTNCACTATACACTCACTACTATACACTACACTATACACTACACTATACACTCACTACTATACACTACACTATACACTCACTACTATACACTCACCACTACNATCACTACTATACACTACACTATACANTCACTACTATACACTACTACACNACACTACTATACACTCACTATACAATACACTCACTACTATACACTACACTACTATACACTATCACTATACACTCACTACNTACACTACTATACACTCACTATACACTCACTATCACTACTATACACTACTACTACACTACACCTACACTAACACTACACTATACACTACACTANCACAGACAACTCAGACCTTATTGGTCACTCCATGCCCTTTATAATTCTCAACCTTCATCCTACAAAGTCCCACCATNGCAAGGGAGAAACACAACGAAATAGACAATCAATTTCGTTTAAAGCTTTCGTGACTGCAGGGATTCATCTTCTTGGTTCTTTCGGTAAAGTCACGTAGAAGGGAAATAATAAATAAAAATAAAACATAATAAGATACAATTCTCACGACGTTTCGGCCACAACGCAAGCAGCCGTCCTCAGGTGAAGAACAGGTCTGTCGGAAAGACAGCGTCTGAATGAAACACCACCAAGCTTGGCAGCGTATATTTGGTGGTGTTCATTCAGACGCTGTCTTTCCGACAGACCTGTTCTTCACCTGAGGACGGCTGCTTGCGTTGTGGCCGAAACGTCGTGAGAATTGTATTTTATTATGTTTTATTTTATTATTTTCTTGGCTACTACAATCGGTGGTGGTGCGTGAAATGATGATTATGATGATAATAAAGCAATACATCACATTTTCCGCAATCATTATTTATTTATTGCAACCACCACCCCCAAACCGAGGGCGGTTCCTTCAGAGAAATCGCTTCATTCGTGACGTCGAAAGCGGTCGAGTTAGACGGAACGGGTAGCTGGGTGACAGGGTAGTTGAGTGGCTGTGTAGTTGAGTGGCTGGATAGATGGGTAACTGGGTGACAGGGTAGTTGAGTGGCTGTGTAGTTGAGTGGCTGGATAGATGGGTAACTGGGTGACAGGGTAGTTGGGTGGCTGTGTAGTTGAGTGGATGTGTAGCTGGCTGGCTGAATAGTTGAGTGGCTGGATAGTTTGGTGGCTGTGTAGTTGAGTGGCTGTGTAGTTTGGTAATGGGTGACAGGGTAGTTGGGTGGCTGTGTAGTTGAGTGGCTGGATAGTTGGGTGGCTGTGTAGTTTGGGAACTGGGTGACAGGGTAGTTGGGTGGCTGGGTGGCTGTGTAGCTGAGTGGATGGATAGTTGGGTGACAGGGTAGTTGGGTGGCCGTGTAGTTGAGTGGCTGGATAGATGGGTAACTGAGTGGCTGTGTAGCTGAGTGGCTGGATAGTTGAGTGGCTGGGTGACAGGGTAGTTGGGTGGCTGTGTAGTTGAGTGGATGTGTAGCTGGGTGGCTGAATAGTTGAGTGGCTAGATGGATGGGTAACTGGATGACAGGGTAGTTGAGTGGCTAGGCATTTGGTGGTTGGATAGTTGAGTGGCTGTGTAACTGGGTGGCTGTATAGTTGAGTGGCTGGATAGTTGGGTAACTGGGTGACAGGGTAGTTGGGTAGCTGGATAATTGAGTGGCTGGATAGTTGGGTAATTGGGTGACAGGGTAGTTGATTGCTGTGTAGTTGAGTGGCTGGATAGTTGGGTAACTGGGTGACAGGGTAGTTGGGTGTCTGGGTGGCTGTGTAGTTGAGTGGCTGGATAGTTGGGTAACTGGGTGACAGGGTAGTTGGGTGGCTGTGTAGTTGAGTGGCTGTGTAGATGAGTGGCTGGATAGTTGAGTGGCTGGATGGATGGGTAACTGGGTGACAGGGTAGTTGAGTGGCTGTGTAGATGAGTGGCTGGATAGTTGGGTGGATATTTGGGTGGCTGTGTAGTTGCGTGGCTGTGTAGATAAGTGGCTGTGTAGTTGAGTGGCTGGATGGATGGGTAACTGGATGACAGGGTAGTTGGGTAGCTGGATAGTTGAGTGTCTGTATAGTTGAGTGGCTGTGTAGTTGGGTAACTGGGCGGCAGGGTAGTTGGGTGGCTGTGTAGTTGAGTGGCTGTGTAGTTGAGTGGCTGTGTAGTTGGGCAATGGTGCCAGGGTAGTTGAGCGGCTGTGCAGTTGGGTGGCCGTGTAATGGCCGAGAATTGAGGTCGCAGGGAAAGCTCTGAGGGGAAAGGGGGAAGTGAGGACAACTTGGTTGGGAATGTTCAGATGCCCATCATCATCATTACTAGGGGGGTGGGAGGGGGTGGGCGTGTAATTAGTGGCAGGTGCGGATCTGTCGTAGGCCCTGAGACTCCTCTACAAGAGACGGGTTCAGAGACGGGGGGGGGGGGGAGAGATGGGGTGGAGTGTCGCTCGCTCTCGGAGTGTTGCTGCTGCTGCATCGGAGGCGATGGGCGACTCCACAGCGCGTCCACCCCCACCTCTTCGTCTGCACGGTGGTGACGCGGTTGTGTGAGGCGGTTGGTGACGCGGTTGTGTGAGGCGGTTGGTGAGGCGGTTGGTGACGCGGTTGGTGAGGCGGTTGGTGACGCGATTGGTGAGGCGGTTGATGACGCGGCTGGTGAGGCGGTTGGTGACGCGGTTGGTGACGCGATTGGTGAGGCGGTTGGTGACGCGGCTGGTGAGGCGGTTGGTGACGCAGTTAGTGACGCGATTGGTGAGGCGGTTGGTGACGCAGTTAGTGACGCGATTGGTGAGGCGGTTGGTGACGCGGCTGGTGAGGCGGTTGGTGAGGCGGTTGGTGAGGCGGTTGGTGACGCGATTGGTGAGGCGGTTGGTGACGCGGCTGGTGAGGCGGTTGGTGACGCGGTTGGTGAGGCGGTTGGTGAGCGGTTGGTAACGCGGTTGGTGAGGCGGTTGGTGAGCGGTTGGTAACGCGGTTGGTGAGGCGGTTGGTGCCGCGGTTGGTGACGCGGCTGGTGACTAGGATGGTGACGCAGTTGGTGACGCGATTGGTGAGTGACGACAATAGTGATGCAGACGGTGACGCAATTGGTGACGCGGCTGGTGACGCAGTTGGTGATGCGGCGGGTGACGGTTGGTGAGGCGGTTGGTAACGCGGTTGGTGAGGCGGTTGGTGACGCGCCTGGTGACGCGGTTGGTGAGGCGGTTGGTGATGCGGCTGGTGAGGCGGTTGGTGAGGCGGTTGGTGACGCGGTTGGTAACGCGGCTGGTGACGCTGTTGGTGCCGCGGCTGGTGACTAGGATGGTGAGGCGGTTGGTGACGCGGTTGGTGACTCGGATGGTGACGCGATTGGTGAGTGACGACAATAGTGATGCCGACGGTGACGCAATTTGTGACGCGGTTCGTGACGCGGATGGTGATGCGGCGGGTGACGGTTGGTGAGGCGGTTGGTGAGGCGGTTGGTGACGCGGTTGGTAACGCGGTTGGTGAGGCGGTTGGTGACGCTGTGGTGACGCGGTTGGTGAGGCGGTTGGTGACGCGGCTGGTGAGGCGGTTGGTGAGGCGGTTGGTGAGGCGGTTGGTGAGGCGGTTGGTGACGCTGTTGGTGACGCGGTTGGTGAGGCGGTTGGTGAGGCGGTTGGTGAGGCGGTTGGTGAGGCGGTTGGTGACGCTGTTGGTGACGCGGTTGGTGAGGCGGTTGGTGACGCGGCTGGTGAGGCGGTTGGTGAGGCGGTTGGTGACGCGGCTGGTGACGCGGTTGGTGAGGCGGTTGGTGAGGCGGTTGGTGAGGCGGTTGGTGACGCGGCTGGTGACGCGGTTGGTGACGCGGCTGGTGAGGCGGTTGGTGAGGCGGTTGGTGACGGTTGGTGAGGCGGTTGGTGACGCGGCTGGTGACACGGTTGGTGAGGCGGTTGGTGAGGCGGCTGGTGATGCGGTTGGTGAGGCGGTTGGTGACGCGGCTGGTGAGGCGGTTGGTGAGGCGGTTGGTGACGGTTGGTGAGGCGGTTGGTGACGCGGCTGGTGAGGCGGTTGGTGAGGCGGTTGGTGACGGTTGGTGAGGCGGTTGGTGACGCGGCTGGTGAGGCGGTTGGTGAGGCGGTTGGTGACGGTTGGTGAGGCAGTTGGTGACGGTTGGTGACGCGGCTGGTGATTGACGACGATAGTGACGCCGACGGTGACGATGATTGTGACGACGACCGTAACGATGGTGACGACGGCGGTGATGGTGACAACGATGGTGACGCGGTAGCACCGTGAGAATTCCCAGACCCCTGCTGGAATGAACCAATACTCCCAACGAGCAAGACGGTTTATTACAGCTGGGCAGTTGGGTGGCTGTGTGTGTGGGTGACTGTATAGTTGGTTGGCTGGGTGGTTGTGTGTGTGGGTGGCTGTATAGTTGGTTGACTGGGTGGTTGTGTGTGTGGGTGTCTGTATAGTTAGTCGGCTGGGTGGTTGTGTGTGTGGGTGGCTGTATAGTTGGTTGACTGGGTGGCTGTGTGTGTGGGTGGCTGTACAGTTGGTTGGCTGGGTGGCTGTGTGTGTGGGTGGCTGTATAGTTGGTTGACTTGGTGGCTGTGTGTGTGGNTGGCTGTATAGTTGGTTGGCTGGGTGGCTGTGTGTGTGGGTGGCTGTATAGTTGGTTGGCTGGGTGGTTGTGTGTGTGGCTGGCTGTATAGTTGGTCGGCTGGGTGGTTGTGTGTGTGGGTGGCTATATAGTTGGTTGACTGGGTGGTTGTGTGTGTGGGTGTCTGTATAGTTAGTCGGCTGGGTGGTTGTGTGTATGGGTGGCTGTATAGTTGGTTGGCTGGGTGGCTGTGTGTGTGGGTGGCTGTATAGTTGGTTGGCTGGTGGCTGTGTGTGTGGGTGGCTGTATAGTTGGTTGGCTGGGTGGCTGTGTGTGTGGGTGGCTGTATAGTTGATTGGCTGGGTGGCTGTGTGTGTGGGTGGCTGTATAGTTGGTTGACTGGGTGGTTGTGTGTGTGGGTGGCTGTATAGTTGGTTGGCTGGGTGGTTGTGTGTGTGGGTGGCTGTATAGTTGGTTGACTGGGTGGTTGTGTGTGTGGGTGGCTGTATAGTTGGTTGGCTGGGTGGCTGTGTGTGTGGCTGGCTGTATAGTTGGTTGGCTGGGTGGTTGTGTGTGTGGGTGGCTGTATAGTTGGCTGGGTGGCTGTGTGTGTGGGTGACTGTATAGTTGGTTGGCTGGGTGGTTGTGTGTGTGGGTGACTGTATAGTTGCTTGGCTGGGTGGTTGTGTGTGTGGCTGGCTGTATAGTTGGTTGGCTGGGTGGTTGTGTGTGTGGGTGACTGTATAGTTGTTTGGCTGGGTGGCTGTGTGTGGCTGGCTGTATAGTTGGTTGGCTGGGTGGTTGTGTGTGTGGGTGGCTGTATAGTTGGCTGGGTGGCTGTGTGTGTGGGTGGCTGTATAGTTGGTCGGCTGGGTGGCTGTGTGTGTGGGTGGCTGTATAGTTGGTTGGCTGGGTGGCTGTGTGTGTGGGTGACTGTATAGTTGGTTGGCTGGGTGGTTGTGTGTGTGGGTGGCTGTATAGTTGGCTGGGTGGCTGTGTGTGTGGGTGACTGTATAGTTGGTTGGCTGGGTGGCTGTGTGTGTGGGTGGCTGTATAGTTGGTCGGCTGGGTGGCTGTGTGTGTGGGTGACTGTATAGTTGGTTGGCTGGGTGGTTGTGTGGTGGGTGGTGTTAGTTGGTGGGTGGTGTGGTGTGGTGATGTGTGGTTGGTGGTGGTTGTGTGTGTGGTAGTGTATAGTTGGTGCTGTGGTGGTGGTGGTGTGGGTAGTGTGGTGGTGTGGCGTGGGGTGGTGTTGGTAGTGTGGTGGTGGTGGTGGTGGGTGGTGTGGTGTGGTGGTGGTGTTGGTAGCGTGGTGGTGATGTTGGTAGTGTGGTGTATTTCGCGCGGCTTTGCTGGCGAGGTGCCCTTAGGAGGCAGGAGTGTCTGGCGCGGGGCTGGTCAGTCCGCCCCCACGGCCGTGCCCCCACGGCGGTGCCCCCACGGCGGTGCCCCCACGGCCAGCGAGGCGAGCGCGTCCCCTGGAAGCGGACGAGGTGCCAGCCTCGTCGGCCGTGAGGTCGCTGGCTCCCGCGCCCGGTACAAGTCCATGGCCGCGACGTTCCAGTCCAGCACGGACAGGCTGAGGCGCGTGCAGCCGTTCAGCCGGCAAACCTGGGCACGGGGGGGGGGGGGGGGGGGGGGCAAAGGTGCCAGGCTAGGTGCATGACGTGGGTTGACTGCTGTGCCAGGCTAGGTGCATCACGTGGGCTGACTGCTGTGCCAGGCTAGGTGCACGTGGGCACTGCTGTGCCAGCAGGTGATGTGGGTTGACTGCTGTGCCAGGCTAGGTGCACGTGGTGACTGGCCAGGCTAGGTGCTATGGGTTGAGTGCTGTGCCAGGCTAGGTGCACGAGGTCACGGGACAGACCCGGGTGACGTGGTTGAGTGCTGTGCCAGGCTAGGTGCACGAGGTCACGGGACAGACCCAGGTGACGTGGTTGACTGCTGTGCCAGGCTAGGTGCATGAGGTGGGTTGACTGCTGTACCAGGCTAGGTGCATGACGTGGGTTGAGTGCTGTGCCAGGCTAGGTGCATGACGTGGGTTGACTGCTGTGCCAGGCTAGGTGCATCACGTGGGTTGACTGCTGTGCCAGGCTAGGTGCATCACGTGGGTTGACTGCTGTGCCAGGCTAGGTGCATGACGTGGTTGACTGCTGTGCCAGGCTAGGTGCATCACGTGGGCTGACTGCTGTGCCAGGCTAGGTGCATCACGTGGGCTGACTGCTGTGCCAGGCTAGGTGCATGATGTGGGTTGACTGCTGTGCCAGGCTAGGTGCATCACGTGGGTTGAGTGCTGTGCCAGGCTAGGTGCATCACGTGGTTGAGTGCTGTGCCAGGCTAGGTGCACGAGGTCACGGGACAGACTGGGTGCTATGGGTTGACTGCTGTGCCAGGCTAGGTGCACGAGGTCACGGACAGACTGGGTGCTATGGGTGGACTGCTGTGCCAGGCTAGGTGCAGGAGGTCACGGGACTGACCCCAGGTGACGTGGGTTGACTGCTGTGCCAGGCTAGGTGCATGAGGTGGGTTGACTGCTGTACCAGGCTAGGTGCATGACGTGGGTTGAGTGCTGTGCCAGGCTAGGTGCATGACGTGGGTTGACTGCTGTGCCAGGCTAGGTGCATCACGTGGGTTGACTGCTGTGCCAGGCTAGGTGCATCACGTGGGTGACTGCTGTGCCAGGCTAGGTGCATGACGTGGGTGNACTGCTGTGCCAGGCTAGGTGCGTCTTACCTCCGCAACCCTCCGCAAGAGCTCCTTGCCAATCCCTCTTCCTGCGAGCAAAGACAAAGACAAAGGTCCCCCGTGTAGCCTCTACAGACTGCGGGGGCAAGTGCAGTTAGCGAGCACCTATGAAGGCTGCCGGCGCTGTGCAACACGAGGGGGTTGTGGGAGGCTACCGGCACCACGCCCGGCCGCCTTTGTCTCCCCAGTGGCGATGTTTACTGCACCACCGCTACACCAGGTCACTCACTTGAGGCTGAGTCGACCTAGGGGAGGGCCAGGACCGGTTCAGATAATCGTGTTGGCCATGAGCCCACCCACCCCCCGTGCCCCCCCCCCACGGCCCCCCCCCGTGCCCCCCCCGTGCCCCCCCCCCACCGCTGACCTCTGAACTCTGTGGTGACGTAGAAGTCCTCCAGGTATGCCGAGCGTCCCACCCAGGTGCTGTAGGTGTCGTAGAAGAGCGCGTAGCCAACCAGCATGGCCCCTGCGGGGTCGGACAAATGACGTCATGATGTGAGTGTCAACACTGACGGCTGGACAAATGACGTCATGCTGTGAGTGTCAACACTAACGGTCAGACAATGACGTCATGATGTGTCAACACTGACGGACGGAAAATGACGTCACACTGTGTCAACACTCACGCTCGGAAAATGACGTCACGCTGTGTCAACACTCACAGTCGAAAAATGCCGTCATGCTGCGAGTGTCAACACTGAAGATCCAGCCAATGACGTCATGCTGCGAGTGTCAACACTGAAGGTCCAGCCAATGACGTCATGCTGCAAGTGTCAACACTGAAGGTCCAGCCAATGACGTCATGCTGCGAGTGTCAACACTGAAGATCCAGCCAATGACGTCATGCTGCGAGTGTCAACACTGAAGATCCAGCCAATGACGTCATGCTGCGAGTGTCAACACTGAAGGTCCAGCCAATGACGTCATGCTGCAAGTGTCAACACTGAAGGTCCAGACAATGACGTCATGCTGCAAGTGTCAACACTGAAGGTCCAGACAATGACGTCATGCTGCAAGTGTCAACACTGAAGGCAAGACAATGACGTCACGCAGTGTGCAGGTAAAAGTCGTTTCGTTCATCCTCGTGATCACCTTGCTCCTGATGCTCCTGATGCTCGTGCTGCACCTCGGCTACGAGGCAGTGGAAGAGCGGCTTCCCTCCAAACCCGTCACGACGGAGGTCTGCACCACATCGCACACTCGCTCGCTCGGTTCCACGGCCATAGGAACGTGGAATTGCCACGCTTTGCTGCCTGTGTGCGCGTGTGTGAGCGAACAGCACTTGCCCCAACAGTCTGGTCAAGGCTACACGGACATCTTTGTCTTTGTGTGAGATGCTCGTGACGTCATCACGGGGTGGGTACCCTCACCCCCCCTCACCCTTCCCTCACCCCCCTCACCCTCCCCCTCACCCCTCCCCTCACCCCTCCCCTCACCCCCCNTCACCCCTCCCTCACCCCCCTCACCCCTCCCCTCACCCCCCTCACCCTCCCTCACCCCTCCCCTCACCCCCCCTCACCCCTCCCTCACCCCCCTCACCCCTCCTCACCCTCCCCTCACCCCTCCCCTCACCCTCCCCTCACCCCTCCCCTCACCCTTCCCTCATCCCTCCTCACCCTCCCCTCACCCCTCCCCTCACCCCTCCCTCACCCCCCCTCACCCCTCCCCTCACCCCCNTCACCCCTCCCCTCACCCCCCTCACCCCTCCCCTCACCCCCCTCACCCCTCCCTCACCCCCCTCACCCTTCCCTCACCCCCCTCACCCCTCCCCTCACCCACCCTCACCCCACCCCCCTCACCCCTCCCCTCACCCTCCCCTCACCCTCCCCCCTCCCTCACCTTCCTCTGTGATGTCCACCTGGTCCAGGATTTTCCCGTAGGTGGCAAGTTCCTGCGGGCACAGGGGTGAGTGGGTGGTGAGTGGGTGGGTGAGTGGGGGAAGGTGGGTGAGTGGGTGGGTGAGTGGGTGGGTGAGTGGGTGGGTGAGTGGTGGGTGAGTGGGTGAGTGCGCTGTNAGAGTGAGTGAGTGAGTGAGTGGTGAGGGTGGGTGAGTGGTGGGTGAGTGGGTGGTGGGTGAGTTGAGTGAGTGAGTGATGAATGNGTGAGTGAGTGGGTGAGTGAGTGGTGAGTGGGTGGGTGAGTGGGTGGTGAGTGGGTGAGTGAGTGGATGAGTGGGTGAATGAGTGAGTGGGTGAGTGGGTGAGTGGGTGAGTGAGTGGATGGTGAGTGAGTGGGTGAGTGAGTGGATGGGTGGGTGAGTGAGTGAGTGGGTGAGTGAATGGGTGAGTGGGTGAGTGAGTGGATGGTGAGTGGGTGGGTGAGTGAGTGGTGAGTGAGTGGTGAGTGATGGTGAGTGGATGAGTGGNTGAGTGAGTGGGTGAGTGAGTGGGTGAGTGGGTGAGTGAATGAGTGNGTGGGTGAGTGAATGGTGAGTGAGTGGGTGGGTGAGTGGGTGAGTGAGTGAGTGAGTGAGTGAGGGGTGAGTGGGTGAGTGAGTGGATGAGGTGAGTGAGTGGGTGAGTGAGTGATGGTGAGTGGGTGAGTGAGTGAGTGGGTGAGTGAATGGGTGAGTGGGTGAGTGGATGGTGAGTGGATGGTGAGTGGGTGGGTGAGTGAGATGNTGAGTGAGTGGGTGAGTGGTGAGTGGATGAGTGGGTGAGTGTGGTGAGTGGTGAGTGAGTGAGTGAGTGGGTGNGTGAGTGAGTGGTGAGTGAACAATGACCAGATCTCCCAACGTCTTTTCCTGCGAACATTTCAACTGGATATAGTCAACCAATTGGCCCGTGGAAGTGGTTTCATCTTTGAGTTTTATACCAGGGACTCGATTGCAGTAGATATTCATTCCTAACTTGGTGTATGTCGCCTGAATCTGGTTGAGTCATCTTATAAATACACTGTAACACCATTTTGTTCCTGGTACTAAGGGTTATTTTTAAATTGATTATGCCTCAAAAGGTATAGAAAGTGGCTATTTTTATTACCTGCAAACTTTGCTTTTGTGACCACTTTTCGTGAAGACCAAATGCACACCAGGTTTTCTCATTGAAAATACAGGAGGTACATTTAAAAATATCGCTGTCCTGGTCACAAAAGCAAAGTTCGTGGGGAACATTAGCCACTTTGTGTCTTTTGAGACATAAACAATATTATTAATTTCAGCGTGGGTGATTGAGATGGTGAGTATGTGAGATGAGTGGGAGTGAGTGGGTGAGTGAGCTGGTGAGTGGGTGAGTGGTTGATTGGGATGGTGAGTGAGTGGCTGACTGCGTTGGTGAGCGGGTGAGTGAGTGGCTGATTGGATAGTGAGCGGGTGAGTGAGCGGGTGAGTGAGTGGCTGATTGAGATGGTGAGCAGGTGAGTGAGTGGCTGATTGGGATGGTGAGTGGGTGAGTGAGCAGGTGAACGGATGAGTGAGTGTCTGATTGAGATAGTCTCTCACGCACCACGGGCCTTGCGTGATGCCCCCCTACCCCCACACCCCCTCAGTGAAGAAGAACCACTGTGTGCCAGGCTAGGTGTCTGAATGACGCTGTCTTTCTGACAGAGTCTAAATGACGCTGTCTTTCTGACAGACTGTTCCTCACCTGGGACGCTGCTTGCGTTGTGGGAAACTCAGTGAGAATTATTTTATTATGTTTAACTTTTTATTTTATTTTCCATTCTGTGACTTTCCGAAAGAACCAGTGAATCGCTGCAGTCAGAAAGTTTAAATCGAAAGGTGTAAGTTTGTTGAACCTTCACCCGGGACAAATGTCCTCGACGTGTCCGCGAAGTCTTTCACTGCGCGTCTCACTTGATCAGGCGCACGATGTCAACGCAGTCGCTCTCCGCTGCCTGGCGAACTTCGAATCGCCCGGACATTGTTCGGGATGGGATGGGGGGGGGGTGTTGTGGTTGTTGTTGTGGGTGTTGCTGTGGGTGTTGCTGTTGTTGCTGTTGTTGTGGGTGTTGTGGTTGTTGTTGTGGGTGTCTGTGGGTGGTGTTGTTGTGGGTGTTGCTGTTGTTGCGTTAGTTGTGGGTGTTGTGGGTGGTGTTGTNGTGTTGTTTGTTGAGAGTCTGTAAAAACGTCAGACTGTGTGTGGGCGTTTGTGGTGCCGGACCGTGATTGGATGGTGGTGAGGGTGGTAAGTTGGTGGGTGTGTGGGTTTGGTGGGTGGGTGTGTGGGTGTGTGTGTGGGTGGGTCTGTGGGTGGTGTGGGGTGGTGTGTGGGTGGGTGGTGCGGATAACAACCCCCTACCTCTCGGGTGCCAGACGGGCAACGCTGTCGCGGGCAGTGCCGTGCGGAGAGGGACAATTATTGGCGTCTCTGACCACCACGTGGCTAAATGGGGGCTCTGGACAGGTGTCAGGGGCTGGTAACTCCTCACCTTATAAATTACCACTCACCCACGTGAAATATGTAACTAATACGCTTGTGCCGGAGGCCCCGGGGGACAGCGTCTATGACGTCTCCTGGCCAAACCCATTTGGCGGAGCCAGGAGATTGAATATTTACCCCGCAGAAACAAGGAAAAGCCACTTCGGATGGCCACGTGGAATGTTCGAACGCTCACTGCGGAGGAGAGGCTGCCACTCCTCTGTCGGGAGCCGGACCGGTACCGCCTGGATCTCTGCGGCATTCAGGAGGTCCGGTGGACCGGCTCTGGCTCCTGCCACCATGAGGGGTGGACAGTCCTCTACTCGGGGCAGGAGACTGCCAAACAACAGGGAGTGGCTCTTCTGAACAAAATAATGAAGGGGGCGTGGGAGCGTGCGGTGAGGTGTGGGAAGCTGTAAGCCCCAGGTTACTTTGGCTCGCCTTCCCATAAACGGAGGTCGTGGTTACTTATGCCCCACCGAAGACATCCATGGAGGGATGCAGGCAAGGCCGATAAGTCAGATGCCTTCTATAGCCTCCTGTCACAGGTGCTGGCTAAAGTGGCCCCTCGGGATAGAGTCATCTTGTTGGGTAATTTCAATGCCCGAGTTGGTCATGATGCTGGCACCTGGTCTGGAGTGATTGTANGGCATGGGCAGATCAGCTCAATAATAACGGTAGGAGGCTGCTAGATTTTTGTGCAGCCCATGGGCTTGTAATTACCAACACGCTGTTCCAGCATCGGCGCATCCACACAACATCATGGATGCATGCCGGGTCCAAGCAAGAACATGCTGGACTACGTAGTGACGGACCAGCGGATGCGAGCCCATGTCCTTGACACCAGGACCTACCGTGGAGCTGATCTGCCCTCTGACCATCGACTAGTCATCTGTAAGATGCTCCTGCCATTCCTCCACTCCGGTGGTGGGTGTACACCCAGGACCCATTCCAACCTAAGGTGGCCTGGTCTCAGCTAGCTGATGGAAGTTGCGAGTGAGAATTTCATCATCGCTTGCAGCTGGGTTGGCATCGTCCCCCACTCCTCCTGATGTTGAGGGTAAATGGGCGAGGTTTAGGACTGTGACTCATGCAGCTGCAATGGCTCCTTTGGGTACGCGGTCCAGACCTCCCAGAAACCCTGGCTGACAGAGGAGGTTTTCAGGATGGTTGAGAAAAAGCGACAGACCCACTCTCATCGGCTACAGCATCCACGTCAGAGAATGAGGAGGCTTACCGCAGCCTTCGCTCGGAGGTTCGGAGAGCCGTAGGCGCTGCAAGGATGGGTGGTGGTCGCGGTTTGCTGAGGAGATGGAGTCTGCCTCAGTGGCCCGCGATCACAAATCCCTTTTTAACTCCATCAAAAAGTAACCTGCAGCGCCACACCTATTACCATCATTAGGGGAAAAAACGGTGATCCAATCTCTGACCCCCGGAACAGGTTTGCAGATTTGCTGAGCATTTCTGTGAGGTCCTGGGGAGGGGAAATCCCTCAGCCACGAAAACATCGTGGCACAAAGTGGGAATGACCCTGCTGAGGCTGTGGTGCCTAAAACATTGGAAGAATTCATCCCCTGTGAGTGGCTGGCTGAGGTGCCATCTGTTGAGGAAGTACTGAAGGCGATCCGGAGTCTGAGACCTGGAAAGCACCGGGCAGAGATGATCTCCCAAGCGAAATGCTGAGGGAGGGTGGCGTTTGTGCACAGACTGCCCTACATGACATCATAACAACAGTCTGGACCACTGGACGGGTTCCGCAGGATTGGAAGGATGCCCTGGTGGTCTCCCTTTTTAAGAAGGGGGACCGCATAGACTGTAACATCTACAGGGCATCTCACTCAGTGTGCCGGGAAATGTCCTGGCAAGGATTATTCAACATCGCCTTGCTAGGCACGATGAGGAGAGGCTTGCGGAGCTCCAATGCGGTTTCAGGAAAGGGCGGTCCTGCACAGATGCCATATTTTCTATCCGTCTGCTACAGCAGAGGTGTAGGGAATTCCAACAAGACCTACATCTCTGCTTTATTGACCTGGTCAATGCTATGATACCATCAGTAGGCCTGGGCTCTGGTTGTTCTTCGTGCTTTCCGAGTCCCTGACCGTCTGCTCACGATCATTAAGGACCTTCATGATGGTGAGCGGGCCCGGGTAAAACTACGTGGCCGGGAGTCAGAGTCTTACACCTTGGGTGCGACAGGGATGTCCTCTGGCTCCCACATTATTTAACATCTATTTTGACCACGTAGTTCGTGAAGCCTTCAATAGCTGTACCGGGGGAATTTCCATTTGGTACAGATACAATGGGAGGCTGATCGTGCGATCAAGGGATGGCTCCCTATTGGTCAACCACATTATGTATGCCGATGATTTGGTAATAGCTGCTCATTCAGAAGAGGAGTTGGAGACGCTGCTGCTGAGACTGGAGCGTGCCACTAAGAGGTGGGGCCTTACCATCAGCCCCACCAAAACTAAGCACCTGCTGGGTATTTTGTATCATCGGACAGTCCACCCCCACAACTCCCAATCGGTGATGGGCAGTAGTGGAGAGAGTGGAGAGTTTCCCATACCTGGGCAGTGTGCTCATGACCGGCTCCAGTTTAACAGCAGAGGTCTCACTCCGATCAGTCGACAATATCTTTCATCGGTTGCGTAACGCTGTGTGGAAGCTACCTGGTCTGTAGCTCCGCACGAAGCTTCAGGTCTTCTCGGCCACAGTCATTCCCTCCCTTCTATACGCTTGCGAAACGTGGACCTCCCTCATGGAGCATCTTCGCCAGTTGGAAACATTTAGGCTGACCTGCCTACGATTCATCCTGGTTTAACCAGGCTGGATTGTGTGAGGAGCTCACAAATCCTTGAAAGATCTGGGCAAAGTCCATCGGTGAGCTCCTCCGGCAGGCAAGGCTGCGTTGGCTGGGTCATGTAGCCCGCATGCCCAGCCACCGCATGCCTAAACAGCTTTTGTTTGGCCGGATCGAGGGGGCTAGACGGGCGCGGCACGGGCTAGAGAAGAGATGGAGTGATGTTGTGCAGGAGGACGTGGAGCTGAGTGGACTTGCCGATGACTGGTACCAGCGGTGTCAAGATCGGCCTCTGTGGAGGAGGCTCGTGAAGGACGCTACTGGGCAGTTGGAGGCAGTCGCCCTCCAACAATAAAGGGGGGCGGAGGAGCGACGTTCACACCATCAGCCACCNGCTCCATCACCACCAAAAAAACAAAGACAAAGGTCCCACCCGTGTAGCCTCTAACAGGCTGTTGGGGCAAGTGCTGTTACCGAGTAGCAGCACCGATGCAGGCCGCCACTGTGGCATCACCACACTGACCACCACCTCACTGACCACCACCACACTGACCACCACCACACTGACCACCACCACACTGACCACCACACTGACCACCACACTGACCACCACCACACTGACCACCACACTGACCACCACGCTGACCACCACGCTGACCACCACCACACTGACCACCACCACACTGACCACACCACACTGACCACCACGCTTACCACCACGCTGACCACCACCACACTGACCACCACCACACTGACCACCACCACACTGACCACCTCACTGACCACCACCACACTGACCACCACCACACTGACCACCACACTGACCACCACCACACTGACCACCCACCACACTGACCACCACCCACTGACCACCACCACACTGACCACCCACTGACCACCACCACACTGACCACCACCACACTGACCACCCACTGACCACCACCACACTGACCACCACCCACTGACCACACCACATGCCACCACCACAATGACCACCACCCACTGACCACCCGACACTGACCACCACACCACACTGACCACCACCACACTGACCACCACCTCACTGACCACCACCAACACTGACCACCACCACACTGACCACCACCACACTGACCACCACCACACTGACCACCACCTCACTGACCACACACCACACTGACCACCACCACACTGACCACCACCACGCTTACCACCACACTGACCACCACCACACTGACCACCACCACACTGACCACCTCACTGACCACCACCACACTGACCACCACCACACTGACCACCACACTGACCACCACCACACTGACCACAACCCCCACCACAACCACCACCACATTGACCACCACCACAATGACCACCACCACACTGACCACCACACTGACCCACCACCACCACACTGACCACCACCACACTGACCACCACCTCACTGACCACCACCACACTGACCACCACCACACTGACCACCACCACACTGACCACCACCACACTGACCACCACCTCACTGACCACCACACTGACCACCACCACACTGACCACCACCACACTGACCACCACACTGACCACCACCACACTGACCACCACCACCACACTGACCACCACCACACTGACCACCACCACACTGACCACCACACTGACCACCACCACACTGACCACCACCACACTGACCACCACACTGACCACCACACTGACCACCACCANACTGACCACCACCACACTGACCACCACCACACTGACCACCACCACACTGACCACCACCACACTGACCACTACCTCACTGACCACCACCACACTGACCACCACCACCACGCTGACCACCACCACACTGACCACCACCACACTGACCACACCACCACACTGACCACCACCACCTGACCACCACCCACTGACCACCACACCTGACCACCACCACACTGACCACCACCACACTGACCACCACCACCACACTGACCACCACCACACTGACCACCACC
Organism: Lethenteron camtschaticum; assembly: GCA_018977245.1. NCBI lineage: Eukaryota > Metazoa > Chordata > Hyperoartia > Petromyzontiformes > Petromyzontidae > Lethenteron > Lethenteron camtschaticum. The sequence continues at coordinate 13,854 of WFAB01001855.1, read as the reverse complement.
CACTGACCACCACCACACTGACCACCACCACACTGACCACCACCACACTGACCACCACCACACTGACCACACTGACGCCTCCTCCACTTTGTCCACCTTCACTTTATTGCTGCGTGATCAGAGTCTCTACCTGCCACTGGGGGGTGGGTGGGGGTAGCGGTAGCGGCATGGGGTGGGTGTTGGTAGTGTGGTGTGGGTGGTGGTGGGTGGGTGGGTGTGGTGTTGGTAGTGTGGTGTGGGTGGGTGTGGTGGTGGTGGTAGGTTTGGTAGCGTGGTGGTGATGTTGGTAGTGTTGCAGTTTTTGTTGTTGTTGTGGTGGTGATGTTGGTAGCGTGGTGATGTTGGTAGTGGTGGTGATGTTGGTAGTGTTGTGGTGTTGGTAGTGGTTGTGGTGTTGGTAGTGTTGTGGTGTTGGTAGCGTGGTGGTGGTGGTAGTGTGGTGTATGTCGCGCGGCTTTGCTGGCGAGGTGCCCTTAGGAGGCAGGAGTGTCCGGCGCGGGGCTGGTCAGTCCGCCCCCCACGGCCGTGCCCCCACGGCCGTGCCCCCACGGCCGTGCCCCCACGGCGGTGCCCCCACGGCCGTGCCCCCACGGCCGTGCCCCCCACGGCCGTGCCCCCACGGCCAGCGAGGCGAGCGCGTCCCCTGGAAGCGGACGAGGTGCCAGCCCTCTTCGGCCGTGAGGTCGCTGGCTCCCCGCGCCCGGTACAAGTCCATGGCCGCGACGTTCCAGTCCAGCACGGACAGGCTGAGGCGCGTGCAGCCGTTCAGCCGGCAAACCTGGGCACGGGGGGGGGGGGGCAATGGTGCCAGGCTAGGTGCATGATGTGGGTTGAGTGCTGTGCCAGGCTAGGTGCATCACGTGGGTTGAGTGCTGTGCCAGGCTAGGTGCACGAGGTCACGGGACAGACCCAGCAGGTGACGTGGGTTGAGTGCTGTGCCAGGCTAGGTGCACGAGGTCACGGGACAGACTGGGTGCTATGGGTGGACTGCTGTGCCAGGCTAGGTGCAGGAGGTCACGGGACTGACCCCAGGTGACGTGGGTTGACTGCTGTGCCAGGCTAGGTGCATGAGGTGGGTTGACTGCTGTGCCAGGCTAGGTGCATGACGTGGGCTGACTGCTGTGCCAGGCTAGGTGCATCACGTGGTTGACTGCTGTGCCAGGCTAGGTGCATCACGTGGGTTGACTGCTGTGCCAGGCTAGGTGCATGACGTGGGTTGACTGCTGTGCCAGGCTAGGTGCATCACCTCCGCAACTCTCCGCAAGNGCTCCTTGCCAATCCCTCTTCCTGCGAGCAAAGCAAAGACAATCACCCGTGTAGCCTTGGCAGACTGCGGGGCAAGTGCAGTTAGCGAGCACCTATGAAGGCTACCGGCGCTGTGCAACGCGAGGGGGTTGTGGGTGGCTAACGGCACCACGCCCGGCCGCCTTTGTCTCCCCCAGTGGCGATGTTTACTGCACACCGCGCCAGGTACTCATTTGTGGCTGAGTCACCTAGGGNAGGACCAGGACCGGTTCAGATAATCGAGTTGGCCATGAGCGGGAATGGAACCCATGTGTCTCTCTCTCTCANCATCATCGTGATCACGGTGGCTAGGAGATGTTGACTACCTCGCCTGATATACAGGAGGTCGTGTGTTCGACCCTGANGCCTGCTGTATATTTGGAGTCTGCGCNTCTCTCATCGTCATCACGGTGGCTAGGAGATGTTAACTACCTCGCTGGTCTACAGGAGGTCGTGGGTTAGATCCCGAGCATCATTCAGGCCAAACGTCGTGAGAATTTTATTTTATGATGTTATTTTTATTATTTTATTATTTCCCTTCTACGTGATGACTTTACCGAAAGAACCAAGAATATTATAATAATTATATGTTGGTACTGGCAAAGGAGGCCTCGTGATGAAATGAGTTCAGTTGAACAGCCAGTGGGCGCAGGGCTGTCGCGACCAATAGCTAAGATCGCGTGAACTACAAATGTTGTTTCTTCTAGATTTGAAGCTTTCGTGACTGCAAGGATTCATGCTCTTAGTTTTCGGTAAAGTCACGTGGGGGGAAAAAGTAAGTAAATAATAAAATAATAGACATAATAATAGAAATGAAATAAAAAAATCACGACGTTTCGGAGTCAACACAAGTCTCCGTCATCAGGTGGGACCGTCACAGCCAGATTTACTGTACCAATCTTCTTGGTTCTTTCGGTAAAGTCACGTAGAATGGAAATAATAAAATAATAAAAATAAAACAATAAAATAATTTTATTATGTTTTATTTTAATAAAATAATAATAAAAAATTATTCTGGTTTTTATTTTATTTTATTATTTCCCTTCTACGTGACTTTACCGAAAGAACCAAGAAGATGAATCCCTGCGGTCACGAAAGCTTCAAATCGAAATTTTACTGTATCAAGTGTGGCAAAAATCCAAGATTCAAGCTCTTAAATACAAGTTAAGGGGAGGGGGGGGAGGGGCTTATCTGAATGTGGCAGCCAATGAATGGAACGTGTTGGGGGGTGGGCGGGGCTACAAGAGAACCAATCGGTGTCCTCGACTTGGGGTTGCAACCGATTGGTTCTCTTTTAGCTCCGCCCACCCCCCCCCNAACGCGTTCCATTCATTGGCTGCCACATTCAGATAAACCCCCCCCCCCCCTTAACTTGTATATAAGGGCTGGTCTCTTGATTTTTGCCTCACTTGAGACAGTAAATCTGGCTGTGACGGTCCCACCTGATGACGGAGACTTGTGTTGCTCCGAAACGTCGTGATTTATTATTTAAATAATATTATTATTTATTTTATTATTTACTTATTATTTCACCTACGTCACTTTACCGAACAAACCTAAGAGTACAAATGTTGTGTCGTGAAACCCGCCACCACCCCACGCAGCCAATGTTAGTGAGGAGTTGGTCACGTGCACAGAACATGCCCCCCCCCCGGTGCCCACGGCCCCACCGCTGACCTCTGAACTCTGTGGTGACGTAGAAGTCCTCCAGGTATGCCGAGCGTCCCACCCAGGTGCTGTAGGTGTCGTAGAAGAGCGCGTAGCCAACCAGCATGGCCCCTGCGGGGTCGGACAAATGACGTCATGCTTTGTCAACACTGAAGGTCAGACAATGATGTCATGCTGTTGTCAACACTGACGGACAATGACGTCATGCTGTGTCAACACTGACGGTCAGACAATGACGTCACGGTGTGTGCAGGTGAAGTTGTTTGGTTCATCCTGGTGATCACCTTGCTTATGATGCTCGTGCTGCACCTCGGCTACGAGGCAGTGGAAGAGCGGCTTCCCTCCAAACCCGTCACGACGGAGGTCTGCACCACATCGCACACTCGCTCGCTCGGTTCCACGGCCATAGGAACGTGGAATGTCCACGCTTTGCTGCCTGTGTGCGCGTGTGTGAGCGAACAGCACTTGCCCCAACAGTCTGGTCAAGGCTACACGGGCATCTTGTCTTTGTGTGATATGCCGTGACGTTATCACGGGGTGGGTACCCCTCCTCACTCACCCCCCCCCTTTACCCTCCCTCCCTCCCCACTCCTCACCACCCTCACCCTTCCTCACCCCCCCCCGTCACCCCCTCCCTCACCCCCTCCCTCCCCACCCCCTCACCACCCTCCCTCACCCTCCCCTAACCCTTCCCTCACCCCTCCCGTCACCCCCTCACCCCTCCCCCTCACCCTCCTCTGTGATGTCCACCTGGTCCAGAAGTTTCTCGTACGTGGCAAGTTCCTGGGGGCACAGGGCACGAGTGGGTGGTGAGTGAGTGGTGGTGGGTGGGTGAGTGGTGGTGAGTGAGTGGTGAGTGGGCGGGTGGGTGAGTGGGTGGTGAGTGAGTGGTGAGTGGGTGGGTGGGTGAGTGGGTGGTGAGTGAGAGGTGGTGAGTGGGTGGGTGGGTGAGTGGGTGGTGAGTGAGTGGTGAGTGGGCGGNTGGGTGAGTGGGTGGTGAGTGAGTGGTGAGTGGGTGGGTGGTGAGTGGGTGGTGAGTGAGATGGTGAGTGGGTGGGTGGTGAGTGGGTGGTGAGTGAGATGGTGAGTGGGCGGGTGGGTGAGTGGTGGTGAGTGAGATGGTGAGTGGGTGGGTGGGTGAGTGGGTGGTGAGTGAGATGGTGAGTGGGTGGGTGGGTGAGTGGTGGTGGGTGGTGGGTGGTGGGTGGTGAGTGAGNTGGTGAGTGGGCGGGTGGGTGAGTGGTGGTGAGTGAGATGGTGAGTGGGTGGGTGAGTGGGTGGTGAGTGAGTGGTGAGTGGGTGGTGGGTGAGTGGGTGGTGAGTGAGATGGTGAGTGGGTGGGTGGGTGAGTGGGTGGTGAGTGAGAGTGGTGAGTGGGCGGTGGGTGAGTGGGTGGTGAGTGAGATGGTGAGTGGGCGGTGGTGAGTGGGTGGTGAGTGAGTGGTGAGTGGGCGGGTGGGTGAGTGGGTGGTGAGTGAGATGGTGAGTGGGTGGTGAGTGGGTGGTGAGTGAGTGGTGAGTGGGCGGTGGGTGAGTGGGTGGTGAGTGAGTGGTGAGTGGGCGGGTGGGTGAGTGGGTGGTGAGTGGGTGGGTGGGTGAGTGGTGGTGAGTGAGATGGTGAGTGGGCGGGTGGGTGAGTGGGTGGTGAGTGAGATGGTGAGTGGGCGGTGGGTGAGTGGGTGGTGAGTGAGATGGTGAGTGGGTGGGTGGGTGAGTGGGTGGTGAGTGAGNTGGTGAGTGGGTGGGTGGGTGAGTGGGTGGTGAGTGAGTGGTGAGTGGGCGGTGGGTGAGTGGGTGGTGAGTGAGATGGTGAGTGGGTGGGTGAGTGGGTGGTGAGTGAGTGGTGAGTGGGCGGTGGGTGAGTGGGTGGTGAGTGAGAGTGGTGAGTGGGCGGNTGGGTGAGTGGGTGGTGAGTGAGATGGTGAGTGGGGTGGGTGAGTGGGTGGTGAGTGAGTGGTGAGTGGGCGGTGGGTGAGTGGGTGGTGAGTGAGATGGTGAGTGGGTGGGTGAGTGGGTGGTTAGTGAGNTGGTGAGTGGGTGAGTGAGCGGTGAGTGAGTGGTGAGTGGGTGGTGAGTGATGGGTGGGCGGGTGAGTGAGTGGGTGAGTGGGTGAGTGGGTGGTGAGTGAGATGGTGAGTGGGTGGGTGAGTGAGTGGGTGGTGACTGAGATGGTGAGTGGTGGGTGGGTGAGTGGGTGGTGAGTGAGATGGTGAGTGGGCGGTGGGTGAGTGGGTGGTGAGTGAGATGGTGAGTGGGCGGGTGAGTGAGNTGGTGAGTGGGTGGTGAGTGAGATGGTGAGTGGGTGGGTGAGTGGGTGGTTAGTGAGTGGTGAGTGAGCGGTGAGTGAGNTGGTGGTGGGTGGGTGAGTTAGTGGTGGGCGGGTGAGTGAGTGGTGAGTGAGTGGTGAGGGNTGGGTGAGTGGGTGAGTGAGATGGTGAGTGGGTGGTGAGTGGGGTGGTGACTGAGATGGTGAGTGAGNTGGTGAGTGAGTGGGTGAGTGAGTGAGATGGTGAGTGAGCAGGTGAGTGAGATGGTGGTGAGTGGGTGAGTGAGTGAGTGGGTGAGTGGGTGANTGAGTGGGTGGTGAGTGAGTGACTGGGTGAGTGAGATGGTGAGTGAGTGGGTGAGTGAGATGGCGAGTGAGTGGCTGATTGAGATGGTGAGTGTCTGATTGAGATGGTGAGGGTGTAAGTTGTGTGGACCAATCAGTTTCAAACACAATGCATATATAACTATCAGTGTGTTTTTTGTTTGCATTCTGACCACAAGCGTTGTGGTTCGTGCAGACGTGATTCCTTGTGAAAGGGTGTTTCACTTTGCTGTTTAACACTCGCTGCTTTGTTGCCAGAAAAAATGGGGGTGGGGTGGGGTGAGGAAAAAACCTGGGTGCGAGTTTGTTGAACAACTTCGCCAGGTGAGATGTACCAACGTGTCGCGAAGTCGTTTCACCTGCGCGTGTCNTCACCTTGATCAGGCGCACGATGTCAACGCAGTCGGCTGCCTGGCGAACTTCAAATTGCCCGGACATTGTTCTGGATGGGNTGGGGGGTGTNGTGGTTGTTGTTGTGGGTGTGCTGTTGTGTGGGTGGTGCTGTGGGTGTTGTGGGTGGTGTTGGTGGGTGTTGACGAGTCTGTAAAGAGTCAGACTGTGTGTGGGTTTTCGTGGTGTGTGGAATCAGCCAGTGAGTGGTTGTGGGTGGTTGGCTGGGGGTGGTGGTGGGTGGGGTAGTTGGTGATTGGTGGTTGGGTGTGGTGGTGTGTGGGGTATGTTTGGTGTGTGGGTGGGTGTGGATGTGTGGGTGAGTGGGCGGATGTGGGTGTGTGTGTGGGTGGGTGAGTGGATGTGTGTGGATGGGTGTGGGTGTGTGTGTGGGGGTGGGTGTGTGTGTGGGTGGGTGTGGGTGGGTGACACGGAGGAGGCTCGTGACGGACGCTGCTGCTGAACAGTTGGAGGCAGTCGCCCTTCAACAGCGGAAGGGGGAGAGGAGAGAGGGGTAGAGAGAGGGGGAGTAGAGAGAGGGGGTAGAGAGAGAGGGGTAGAGAGGGGGGGTAGAGAGAGAGGGGGTAGAGAGAGAGTAGAGAGAGAGGGGGTAGAGAGAGAGAGAGGGAGAGAGAGGAGGGGTAGAGAGAGAGGGGTAGAGAGAGGAGGGGTAGAGAGAGAGAGGGGGTAGAGAGAGAGGGGNTAGAGAGAGAGGGGTAGAGAGAGAGGGGTAGAGAGAGAGGGGTAGAGAGAGAGGGGTAGAGAGAGGGGGGAGAGAGAGGGGGGGTAGAGAGAGAGTGGGTAGGGGCTTAAGGAGTGCAGAGTGTGAAATCTTTCGTGAAATATTTCATTTAAAAGGGGGGAGGGGCACATTAAGCAAAGCATTGAAAAAAAAACAAAAATTACAAAATGATGAACGAAGCAAAGTGCCGACTACACTTAGCATCTTCGTGTTTCCTCTGATCGTAAAAAAAAAAGGAGGAGGGGGACAGAGATGAGAGAGACAGAAAAGTGACGCTCACAACAACAAGCGGAACGGATAAAACGCACGTGCGGCGTTTCGCCTGCTGGTAACTTTATGCACTTCACGTAATTCTGGAGACCAGTACACGCTGGGGTTGCATCCATGCCCTGTGCTTGTCCTTATATGCTCTGTGTATAAGGATGGGGAGCGGTGGTGCAGCGGTTAGCGCGCTGCGCTATGAACCTGGCGACCCGGGTTCGATTCCCACTCACGGCTAACACCGGTGACGATTATCTGAACTGGTCCTGGGCCTCCCTAGGTCGACTCAGCATTGAATGAGTACCTGGTGCTGTGTAAACATCGCCACTGGGGAGACAAAGGCGGTCGGGCGTGGTGCTGGCCACCCACCCCCTCGTTCGTGTACCTTTCCGGCCTTCATAGGTGCTCGCTAACAGCACTTGCCCCTACAGTCTGTTAAGGCTACACGGGGGATCTTTGTTTTTGTTTATGAATATGCATCAGTATACATCTCACACTGATAAGCATGAGCACACGCCACGATGATTTGCACCGCATTTTTGGCATGACACCTACATTACTACACGTGTCCCATGTGATATCTTCATTTTATATCAGCGGGTTTCATTATTAATGTTTAATAAGTAATATTAAAAAATACTTTTTTTTTTAAACACGCTTTAATGAAATGTAACGTACGAGTTATGGCAAAACTCCACGACTCCAGGAAGTGGCCCCGAATCTTGCCACAACGTCAGGGATTGTGGTCACGATGAGACATCTCCTTTACCAGTGGAAAAATATAGTAGTAGGTTTTTACCCTTTCAACTGGTACAAAACTGACACCTTTATACAAGGCATCATGTTTGCAATAACCACAACACAAGCAGTCAAAATGCAAACAAAAAGAAACAACTCTGATGATGATAATGATATGCACTGTCCTTGAAGTTGATTGGTCCACACCCGAGACAGCTTTTCTTAGAGCCTAGTCTTCATTGGTGTTGGACCAGATGATGCATTTTGACTGCTTGTGTTGTGGTTATTGCAAACATGATGCCTTGTATAAAGGTGTCAGTTTTGTACTAGTTTAAAGGGTAAAAACTTACTATTGGATTGTGGCCAATTACAGCCAACGTTAGTTGAGCGTGGACAATTAGACCCAAGCCGAAACATAACACGTAAAAAAGATTTCGATTTAAAGCTTTCGTGACTGCAGGGATTCATCTTCTTGGTTCTTTCGGTAAAGTCACGTAGAAGGGAAATAATAAATAATAAAAATAAAACATAATAAAATAATTCTCACGACGTTTCGGCCACAACGCAAGCAGCCGTCCTCAGGTGAAAAACAGGTCTGTCCCAGACGCTGTCTTTCCGACAGACCTGTTCTTCACCTGAGGACGGCTGCTTGCGTTGTGGCCGAAACGTCGTGAGAATTATGTTTTATGATTTTATTATTTCCCTTCTACGTGACTTTACCGAAAGAACCAAGAAGATAAAAAAGAATGTTTAAAAAAAATATTTTTTATGATAGAATATAGTGTTGTCATCACTATGACACAAGTATACCAAGTTTGCAGTCGATACCACATTGGGAAATGGGTTAAAGTTGAGTTACAAGATTTGAGGATACAACAACGACAACAACAACAACACAGAGTGAGTGAAATAAAAGCGTGTAAAAATAAAAAGAACCAGGTTCGCTTCTTTAAAAAAAAAGATATGCGAAACTCAGCGGAGACTTCCTTGTTAAAGTTAAAAATTAGTTTTAGTAACGGCGGCGTGGTGTATTCGGCAAATATGCCCGACTGTGAGGGCGAGCACAAGGCGGCGTGAGTAGGTGAAACGTTGAGTTTTATAAGGGCACCCACGGGGTGACCAGCCCCTCACCGCCCAGCCCNACCCCTCCCCACCCAGCCCACCTCCCACCCAGCCCAGTCCCACCCTCCCCACCCATCCCACCCAGCCCTCCCACCCTCCCACCCAGCCCTCCCTGCACGACGGACGGACGGACACAATAATCCCCTGTGGGCTGGTGTAACCAGGAGGTTCCAACCAGTTTAACGAGACCAGTCAGGAGTAACCCACACTCACCTTCAGGTTCTCATCCCAGAGCACGATCCTCTATCCCCAGAACACTGTCACTTATACTCCTGTTGCACTGGCCACGTGACCCAGCCACAGCCGAAATTACAGATCGCTTCGCATCACTCACGTGAGAATAGTTTATGCAAACATAGTTGGGCATATTTACAGCAATTATGAATATTTAATCCTCGATTTTAAGCTTCTTTCGTGACTGCAGGGATTCATCTTCTTGGTTCTTTCGGTAAAGTCACGTAGAAGGGAAATAATAAAATAATAAAATAAAATACAATAAAATATTCTCACGACGTTTCGGCCACAACGCAAGCAGCCGTCCTCAGGTGAAAACCAGGTCCGTCGAGGCGACAGAGTCTGAATGAAACAGCACACGAGCTATGTTTCATTCAGACTCTGTCGCCTCGACGGACCTGGTTTTCACCTGAGGATGGCCGCTTGCGTTGTGGCCGAAACGTCGTGAGAATTATTTAATTGTGTTTTATTTTTATTATTTTATTATTTCCCTTCTACGTGACTTTACCGAAAGAACCAAGAAGAATAATTAATCCATCATACATATACATTTTTTAAACGTGAACCTCTCTGTTTTACGATAACGAGGTGGAGTGAATCAGTGAGTGCTGTATTATCAAACAAGGTTCGTCCAACAAACACCGTAAACCGTCCATGAATAAATATTCTAGTTTGAAGCTTTCGTGACTGCAAGGATTCATATTCTTAGGTTTTTTCGGTAAAGTCACGTAGGTAAAACATAAAAATAAAATAAAAATCACGACGTTTCGGAGGCAACACAAGCTCCGTCCCCCCCCCCTCCTCCAACCATTATATAAACGGAGTGGTATCTCCTGCAATCTCTCATTTACTTGATACAGCTGTCGTGGCTGTGACGNTTCCCCTGAAGACGGAAGCTTGTGTTGCCTCCGAAACGCGTGATTTTTATTTTATTTTACTATTAATTTTAATGTTTTACCAGTGGTGACTTTACCGAAAAAACCTAAGAATATGAATAAATATTTGAAGCAGAAGGTTCGTCGTGCCAGATACAGCGCCACATTTGGTGTGTTTTGTAACATCGATCCTTACCGTGTAGCAATATTTTAATGTCAATGTAAAATACAATTGAGGACGTTATTATACTGGTAGGAACCTTCTGGTTACACCAGCCCACAGGGGTTTATTGTGTCCGTCCGTCGTGAAGGGAGGGGTGGGTGGGAGGGAGCTGGGTGGGGAGGGGAGGGTGGGGAGGGCTGGGTGGGGAGGGAGGTTGGGTGGGGAAGGGAGGGTGGGGAGGGGCTGGGTGGGGAGGGGTTCGGTGGGGAGGGGCTGGGTGGGGAGGGGTTGGGTGGGAGGGTGGGGGGGGGCTGGGTGGGAGGGTGGGGAGGGGCTGGGTGGGGAGGGGTGGTGGGGAGGGTGGTGGGGAGGGGTTGGTGGGGAGGGTGGGGGTGGGCTGGGTGGGGAGGGGTGGTGGGGAGGGGCTGGGTGGGGAGGGTGGGGAGGGGCTGGGTGGGGAGGGGTTGGGTGGGGAGGGTGGGGTGGGCTGGGTGGGGAGGGGCTGGGTGGGAGGGCTGGGTGGGAGGGTGGGTGGGTGGGAGGGGGGGTGGGGAGGGGCTGGTCACCCGTGGTGCCCTTATAAACTCAACGTTTCACCTACTCACGCGGCTTGTGCCCGCCCTCACAGTCGGCCATATTTGCGGAATACACACGCCGCCGTTGACCCTGCAGGCCATTGACCGAGCAACCCGACGTTCCTACCAGCTCCCTCCGCAGGACAATGTGTTCTTGATGTGGTCTGGGACTGTTGTTGTTATTGTGTTGCGATGTGGTCTGGGTGTTGTTGTTGTTGTTGTTTTGTGTAACTCTTGTACTTGTCATGGTGTAGTCGTGGAGTCTTGCTGTTGTTGTTGTATTTTTGCTGTTTTGCCCCAGGCGTGCATTTGGTGTAAAAAAACAATTGGCTGCTTGCGTTCTGGCCGAAACGTCGTGAGAATTGCATTTTATAAAGTTTTATTTTAATATTTTATTATTTCCCTTCTACGTGACTTCCCGAAAGAACCACAGAGTACTGAGACATACATTGTGAAAGAAGAAAAGCAGAGAACCATCGGAAACGCATCCACGAGTTATTACGAGTTGGATATTACATTCCGATTTAAAGCTTTCGTGACTGCAGGGATTCATCTTCTTGGTTCTTTCGGTAAAGTCACGTAGAAGGGAAATAATAAAAAATAAATAAAATAATTCTCACGACGTTTCGGCCACAACGCAAGCAGCCGTCCTCAGGTGAAGAACAGGTCTGTCGGAAAGACAGCCTGTTCATTCAGACGCTGTCTTTCCGACAGACCTGTTCTTCACCTGAGGACGGCTGCTTGCGTTGTGGCCGAAACGTCGTGAGAATTGTATTCTATTATGTTTTATTTTTATTATTTTATTATTTCCCTTCTACGTGACTTTACGAAAGAACCAAGAAGATGAGTTGGATATTAAAAATGGTGCAAAGGGAATAGGTAAGCTATGTGAAACAGTAACAATTGACATCGAATTAAAAAGTAAATAAACATGAGCATCCCCACGCTGTAGAAACACGTGCAGGACTCGTACTGACTCGACAGCTTCTTTGTTTTTCTCGGTGTTCTTTATTGACGCGCGGAGTTCACATCTCATACGTAATTTGTAGCTTTGGTGACTTCAGGAACTACTCTTTGGTTCTTTCGGTAAAGTGCGTATAAAGACACAGTAATAATCTTCTTGGTTCTTTCGGTAACGTCACGTAGAAGGGAAGTAATAAAATAATAAAAATAAAATACAATAAAATAATATAATAATATAATATTTTTTATTATTTTATTACTTCCCTTCTACGTGACTTTACCGAAGGAACCAAGAAGATGAATCCTTGCAGTCACGAAAGCTTTAAATCGAAAGTATAAATTAAATACTAGCATGCGACGTTTCGATTGCAACACAAGCAATCATCGTCAGGTGTGACGATCTGTGACGAGGGGGGTGAGAAATGTGACGTCACATCAAAATGCGCAACTTTAAATAATTAATATAGACAACACGTTCTACTTAATTAAATATCTTTGATTTAAAGCTTTCGTGACTGCAAGGATTCATCTTCTTTTCTTTTGGTAAAGTCACGTAGAAGGAAGTAATAAAATAATTAAATAAATCAAAGTAATTTTATTATGTTAAATTTTTTTTTAATGTTTTATTTTATTATTTTATTATTTCCCTTCTACGTGACTTTACCGAAAGAACCAAGAAGATAAATAGACTTTGTAATAAATGTTTTCTCCTACAACATCAGAGTGCAGCGCCACATTAAATACGCACTGCAATAACAATAGTTTAAATCGATTTGAAGCATTTTTTATGGGGGGGGGCAGAGCTTTGTGACGTCATATTTGAGGGGGGGGGGTGACTTTTTGTGACGTCATGTGACGAAGGGGGGGGGTAAAAAAAAATCTAAAATCGCGTGGGGGGTAGAATCGATTCGCCTCAAGTGGGATCGATTAAGGGGAATCGCCATTGCATGTTGGTGGTGGGCACCAGAGGAATCGAATCGATATTTAAAGTTTCCCGCGCAATTTCCCCCCAACCCCAGAGGAATCGAATCGACGTTAACAGTTTACCGCACGATTCACCCTCCAGCTCCAGAGGAATCGAATCAATTTGAAGTTACCGGGCGATTCCCCCGCCAGATGAATCGCCGCCGTTGTCAAGGCGACGAAAGATGGCGGCTGTGGCTGAGGCTGCGGGCGGCTACAGCTTGAGGCCCAACTTCAAACACAGGCGAGAGACGCACAACTCACTCATCACTCACTCACTCATCAACTCACTCTCTCAACTCACTCACAACTCACTCATCACTCACTCCCAACTTCAAACACAGGCGAGAGACGCACAACTCACTCAACTCTCCCCTCACCCCCTCACTCCCCCCTCACTCTCCTCGACTCCCTCCTCACTCCCCCTCACCCCCCCCTCAACTCTCCCTCTTCCCCCTCAACTCCCTCCGCTCTCAACTCCCAACTCCCCCCTCCCCCTCGACTCCCCCTCCCCCTCCCCCCCTCGACTCCCCCTCCCCCCTCGGCTCCCCCCTCCCCCCTCCCCCTCGGCTCCCCCTCCCCCCCCCCTCGCTCCCCCCCTCCCCGCCTCCCCCTCGCTCCCCCCTCCCCCTCCCCCCTCCCCTCCCCCCTCTGGCTCCCCCTCGACTCCCCCCCTCCCCCTCCCCCCTCGCTCTCCCTCCCCCCTCCCCCTCGACTCCCCCCTCCCCTCGGCTCCCCCTCCCCTCCCCCCTCGGCTCCCCCTCCCCCTCGACTACCCCCTCCCCCCTCCCCTCCCCCTCGACTCCCCCTTCGGCTCCCCCCTCCCCCCTCGACTCCCCCCTCGCTCCCCCCTCCCCCCTCGACCGCCCCCCCCCCTCCCCTCCCCCCCGGCTCCCCTCCCGACTCCCCCTCCCCCCTCGGCTTCCCCCCTCCCCTCCCCCCCCCGCTCCCCCTCCCCCTCCCCCCCTCGGCTCCCCCCTCCTCCCCCCCCTCGCTCCCTCCCCCTCCCCGCCCTCCCCCTCGCTCCCCCCCCCTCCTCCTCGGCTCCCCCCCCCCTCGCCCCCTCCCCTGGCTCCCCTCCCCCCCCTCCCCCCCTCGGCTCCCCCCCGGCTCCCCCCTCCCCCCTCCCTCCTGCCCTCCCCTCCCTCCCCCTCCTCCCCTCCCTCCCCCCCCCTTGGCTCCCGCTCCCTCCCTTCCCCCTCGCCCCTCCCCCCTCCTCCCCTCCCCCCTCGTCCACCCCCCTCCGCCCCCCTCCCCTCCCCCTTCTCCCTCCCCCCCTCCCCCCT
>WFAB01001854.1:0-80267 GCA_018977245.1 Lethenteron camtschaticum | reverse complement strand
ATAAAAAAAATATCATGGAGAACTAAACTTGGCGAAGCCCAAAAATAATAATGTGATGAGGATCATGGCGAATATTCATTAAACATAGACGAATGATAACCCCGATACCAAGACCGAAGGAACTCATAAAATATAATTCAAGAATAAATGTAACACACAGGACCACATAAATGTATTGCAAACATCTCCTCAGCCACCTTTGTCTTCCAGCAGGGCCTGACAAGCAAAGAGGGAGTAAAAAGGTCACAAGGGGCGGGGGGGGTTTGTGCTGACATGGTTTGTTTTCTCTCGCAAGAGACGCGGAGAGACGAGAGGGTGCTCACGCTTGAGTTAAACACGGCCGCCTCTGTCTCCCGCAGCACAAACAGATGGCTCATGAATACTTGGAGGGTTAGGAAGGTCGCGAGGAGGGGACGCGGTGATGTCTGCTTATTCTCGCTCTGTTTTAGTTTGTTTTTCTCTCGCAAAAGAGAGAAGAGGGTGATCACGTTTTGAGCACAAACAGCAAGATTTGCACACGCAAGCAAAATAACATTCCCCACCCCTCCTCCCAGAATGGTTACACCGCTGGGTCTTTACTAATAAACACGCACACGACACACACGAACGCAGATGTGTTCAACCCACAGAAAGATATATGACGGCCTTCAAACAACTCGGGAAGATTGAGTGGATTTTCTGAATATAAGCCGGGAAAAAATCCATTCAACTCAGATCGTCAGGGGCTCTGAGCCCCACATCGTCCGGGCCACGGGCCCCACCAGAAATCGTCAAGAAGTTTTCGTCATCCAGAATGACGAGGTTTGCGGGGTAGCGACGTGCCGCTACAAGCCGAGGTCTGCACCACCTGAGAAGAATCGCTACCCTGAGTCGCCGAGTTGCGAGTGAAGCCAACAAAGACGCCAACGTCCACCCTGCCACGAACGAAGCATCGCTACTCGTCAGAGTGACGACCAGCGAACAACCCGCAGGAAAGGTGGAGATCGCCAAGCGTGCGCCACCGTGCGCCACCGTGCGCCACCGTGCGCCACCGTGCGCCACCGGGCGCCACCGTGCGCCACCGAGCGACACCGTGCGCCACCGGGCGCCACCGTGCGCCACCGGCGCCACCGGGCGCCACCGTGCCACCGAGCGACACCGAGCGACACGAGCGACGAGCATCTTCAAGGACAGCATCGTGCCAACGCGTCATCCAGCATGGAGAGAGAGAGAGAGAGCAAAAGCCGAGCGACACGCCGAGCGAGGGAGCAGCAGGAGCTGCGGCGGCCACGCCCCAATCGAGAGGAACACTGGCCGCTGTTGTATCCTCCTACACCACACAAGCTAAACAACTCCGACACAAATTAATTAATATTACGAGGGGACAACGCACACACAGCACGCACACGAATAAGACTTTAAAAGAAAAACTGTCTTTGCGTTTCAAAAAGGGTTGCCATTTCGAGGTGGTGCGTTCAATATCAACTAATCGTGCAAAGCAGTTGCTGCCGTCGAGTTACATGAATAAGAAATGTTTTAGTCATTCATTTTCGCTTAACTGCATAATTTCGCCAATGAAGAAGTATTTTAGTCATTCAATTTCGTTAATTGCATAAGATTGTCCCATGAATTTATTGACGTATACTCGCTTTCGCATACTAGAGTGTCATGTGCTTGTTTAGAATTAAAATTGCTTAACACCAACTGTTCGAGTGCTTCTTTCCAAGTCCATGCAAAACTATCTTATTCTTGATAACTGTATCCTGTGATGAGATCTGAAACTGGAGACCTAAAATAATATAAACACACTAAGATAATCAGTAAATGTTTAATCGACGATAATCGTGTTATCCTGATTGATATAACTCTGGATAAACGAAGCTGAGCCTAATTATCACAACTGCTCACATTAACATAATCGCAAGCATCCGCATAAATTACTACGATTATCTCTACGATTATCATAATTTATGCATATAATTACACGCATTATCATAATTTATGCATGTTAATACACACACTATCATAATTAATGCGATTTGCGCATTTTTCGGAAAATTATTAATTTGTATTATTTTCATCAAAATTTCATAACCCAACACATACAACAGGTGAGTGGGTAAGAGATTGAGTGAATGGGTGAGTGGGTGAGAGATTATCGAGTGGGTGAGTGGGTAAGAGATTGAGTGAATGGGTGGGTGAGTGAGTGGGTGAGAGATTGAGTGAGTGAGTGGGTGAGAGATTGAGTGTATGGGTGAGTAAGTGGGTTAGTGGGTGAGAGATTAGCGAGTGGGTAAAAAAAAACTACTTCAAAGTTTCGGTTTCAGAATGTGCATCGATTGCACATTCGTTGTTAATTCGTTTGGTGGCTTGGACTTCAGGACGAATGGCTTCAATCGATAAGGACGTCATTTGGGAATGATTAATCGATGTTTACGTGTTTGATTTGAGAATGTTATAACTGTTGAAATCCTAAAGTGAAATAATTTTCCTAGTTTCTTAACTGTTTGACCAAGCGAATAGATTTTTTAAAATGTAATGCGAGTTTTAATATTAATCTTCTTGCAAATTAATAAAGACCTGATTTGATTTTAAACATGACTGATTTATGTTATTGCTATAATATCCTTCCTTAAAAAAACACGGACGATTAGATATGCACATGCGAGTGTGCATCCAAACACGACTGTGTATATATGTACAGCGGTGTGCATACACACACGAGTGTGCATATACAGGGGTGTACATGCAGACATACAACGCAGTGTACATGCACAGGGATTGAGCTCTACTACACAAACACATTGCGAACAAATTATTGTACATACCGACACACATTCACGAATAAACGAGTGTAAATATACACCCGAGTGTACATACACAGCAGTGTTCGTACACAAGGATTGCGTTCCACTGTGAACATACACGATTGTACATACATACATATGCACACACATACGTGTACGTACACACTCGAGTGCTCATCTTGTTGTGGTGTTTCCTATGTTGTGGTTTATGGTATACTTAAACGCAGAAGTACAAAATGTGCAGTTCACATCTATGCAACCTTTTCCCATTGATCGTGATGATGAATAACATTACTAGATCTAACAAAGAAACGAATGAACACGTTACAACTGGAACAATAAATATGCTCATCGAGTTTTGATTTGGATTGTGCGGTTAATAGTTAATAAATACTGTAAAAAGCTATTCAAATTCATTGAGATTGCACATTCAGCAAATTATAATGCGGTCACAATGCGATTATAATAATTATGGTGCAATTCTAATCCCTCACCCCCAGTTCGCATATCCGTCCCTAGGTTCGCATATATACATATGACATCCATACATACGAGTATCATGGGATTATTATGTAGGAGGTCATAGAATGAATCTAACTCATTTGCCTTGCTTTCATCACTCGACTGATATTCATCTTCGGAAGATGCATGAGCAACCACCACTCCTCGCCTCCCGTTGATTGGGAGGTGAGCCCACGGTAGCCTGGGGATGAGAGCTTTCTACACCTTACGCCACGCTCCCACGCCCCCTTGATTCGTTTTTTTTTCTCAGAAGAAGAGCCCCCTGTTGTTTGGCATTCCCCAGACACGAGTAAAGTTCGGAAAAAATAATCTGCTACCTAATCCGCGGTGCCGAACGGTAACGCTGCGGTGGATGTGAGCATTGTCCTGGAGGGAAGGCGCGGAGCCACCACAGAGGCCCACGAGGTCTCTGGACGGGTGCGAGGCGCTGGTAACCTCTCCAAATTCAATGAAATGACCATAAAAAAAACACGACCAAAATATAAACACATACACACGAGTTTAACACGTAAGATTCGGGACCAATATCATCCATAATAGAGTTTGTTAGGTTAGATCGCTGAAGTATATAAATGTGTCTTTAAATTAAAACATTAAATAAATGCATGCCGACAAAGGGCAGCATACTTCAATAGAGCGCAGCTGCGTGGTCAACACATCTATGCTTCATATAAGGAACGAAACAGTGAGACTTCCCAAATCTGATTGTCGACTGATGAAGCTAGTTTTAATTACAGACGAAACGTCGTGCTCAGATTGTAAATGTTGTGGCTTGGCTCTCCAACACACCAGTGTGCTGTACTAGTGACAAATCTGCATGTTCTGTTTACGTGACAATCCGTAGTAGTTGGCTGTGTCGGGTGGTGTCGGGTTTTAACGACACATTTATATATTTAAGCGATCTAACCCAAAAAACCTTTAATATGGGCACTATAATAAACCATGCTTACAAGCTAAACCATTCAGATGATCATTCAAAGTTCACGGCAGGAATTTAATATAAAACACTCGTTTTCTAGAAGCACCCCGCTCAACACGATTGTCCTTAAATATATTTATAAAACAAAGTCAGTACAGTATAAACTTGCACATCTTATTCCAAATCAAGCTCGAGATCACCAATTTTGATACTGTATGTCACTTTATCATCCTCTAAACTTGCAGCAGTTTAGAGGACATTGGGGGGTGAATATTAGAAATTAACACGAAGCACGGAATTATGCATGGAGATGCACATCCTTATTCAAACGGAGGTGTACAATTATGCAGTGATATGTATTATGTTGCTAGATATGCAGATTGTTAATGTAAAAATTAACAATTGAATGCAAAGTCCATGATAGGCCAAGTTGAGAATAAAGGATTTGAATGCGAGAGCGAAGTTATAAGGGGCTTAAAATCAGACCTCAAGGTTATTTCGAGAGGGATTTTGCTGAGGATAGACGCTCGACTCCTCGCTCTGCAGATAAACCTTCTTCCACGAGACCCAGCCTGGTGAGCACGATTGCTTGGCGACTGGTTGGCGACTTCGCTTCGGGAGAATTCTTGGTGATCTATTCAGATGGGTTCCAGGGTCATCGATACGCCGTGCATCAACACTTACGAGACGTTACTGTGTCTCAGTTAGACGTTGGTAAGAATTTGCATATTGGCGATTTGAGCCAGACATCCACACAGCTTAGAGTTGCCTTTAATAATCAACAACACCCGCGACTGTTACTCTGCTCTGAAGAATCAGTCACATGGAGCAGAACAACTCTCCGCAGCGACACGCACACACGGGTGAGCAGCCTTTCAATTGCTCCGTGTGTGGGAAGGCGTTTTCGCGGAAATCAACTCTTAACAGACACCAGAAAACACATACGGGCGAGAAGCCATTCCATTGCTCTGTGTGTGGGAAGGCATTTGCAGATTCATCAACTCTTCGCAATCACCAGAAAACACACTCAGGTGAGAAGCCATTCAATTGCTCTGTGTGTGGGAAGTCATTTGCAGATTCATCAACTCTTCGCAATCACCAAAAAACACACACGGGTGAGAAGCCATTCAATTGCTCTGTGTGAAGGCATTTGCCACGTAAACAAGGCAGAATTCTGTCAAGCATCACGAAATCAAATCATGCACCACGGGGAGAGCGTTCAATGCCTGTGTGGGAAGCATTTCACGGAAATCAATCTTCACGCACCAGAAAACACACACGGGCGAGAAGCCATTCAATTGTTCTCCGTTGGAGAGGACACGGTCATCACCCCGAAACAAGCATGAGAAGATCCGCAATGAAAGTGAAATCAAAAGGAGAAATACAGAGTGCTGCAATGAGTCCTAAAAAAATGCATCTTTCGAACCTATGCAGGTGGATCCTGAGAGATGCGTGGATGTACTGAGCCCTGACGACAATTCCTATTTCGACCCCATGCAGGTTGATAATGAGAAATGGCTGCTGGAGTGGCTGGATAATCAAAGTATTGAGTACTTCTGGTAAAGTCCTGGAATGTGCACGTTTGTGTCTCTGTTAGATCAATTTATTAGGTGCAATTGATTATATCAGTGATTTCCAGCACTACAAACTGGTGTAATTCTTTTAACAAAACCGTTTGATTGCTCTATGTGTTGGAAGCATTTTCACGGTCAGCAACACTTCACAGGCATCATCAAAGAGTAAAAATGTTGTCATGAGTCCTCAACGAAATTCCTCTTTCGACCCCATGCAGTTGCATCCTGATAGATGGCTTGATATAGTGGAGTGGCTGGAGAGTCATATTCGTGTCGCTTATATATTTTTTCGGTGATTTCTAGGACTTCAAGCTAGAGTGATGTTGTGAATACTCTATAATGTGTTCAGATGAATGTCTTCCTTTAAAGTTCCAGAAGTGTTCACTTATTTCAGAATGACAACAATTTTATACTTTGGACGAATGGCTTCAGTCGAAAAGGACGTCAAAGGGGAAATCGACGTTTACGTGTTTGATTTCAAGAATATCTTTTAACTGTTAAATTCCTATTGGGAAATAATTTGCCTAGTTCCTTTCCTGTTTGAGCCTGCGTATTAATAAAGATTTCGATAGAGTATTAACGTGAGTTTTCTTGCAGATTAATAAAGACCTGATTTGTTTTTAAAAATGACTAATCGTACGTTATTGCTACCATAGTTTTCCTTAAAAAACACGGACGAGTGTGCATCCAAACACGACTGTATATACAGCGTTGTACATTCACACACGAGTGTGCATGTGTTTCTACGAGTTTTAACGTTAATATACTTGCAGAACAATAAAGACCTGCTATGTTAAAGATGACTGATCGTCCCTTATTGTTACAATGTTCATAGCGAACACGTGTGGAGGCGAGTTTCAGGTGAAGCATCTCCATCACACAAGTTTACCCTTACCTGGCAGCATCGTGGCAGTTCGCTGGTCACACTCACTACGTCACACTCACGAGCTGTAGGGGCGGGGCTCTGTCTGCTCAGTGGTGCTGTTTTCATTCATTTAGCACCACGAGCGGGAGTCTCATCCCTGTAGTTCCCTGTTGAGGTGGCGCATTCCTACCACGTTTCCCCTAAATTATTTGTACGACACAATATAAAAAAATTTGTTTGTTCCAATGCATAATCATACACGAGTACACATATACACTCCATGTACACACACCCACACACGAGTGGACATACACAAAAGTACAGATCCATGTACATACAAACAGTAGTATACTTGTGTAAACGGCCTCGCGGATATGACGTCACGGGGGGAGGAGTTAGGTCACGTGAGAGAGAGGGATGAGGTCTTAAGGGAGAGATACCAGAAGAAACGGGAGAGTGTTGGGAATAGAGACAGAGTGAGGCCACACAGTGCGGAGGTTGGAGAGTGGCGAGATCGCCACACACAGTAAGACTCGCACCGTCGGCCAGCGGTGACGAGCACGGGGAACAGGGAGCAGCGGTGGAGCTGCAGTGAGAGCATCCGGAGGACTGCACAGCGGAGCTGCAGGAGCGCGAAAGGCTACGTGAGCGAAGGCAGCTGTCGAGCTGCTAAGCGGGGAGGCTCTGAGCGAGGGCCGTGTGGGACAAGTGTAAAGAACCCAAATAAAGGACAACGGAGACAGACCAGTGAACGAGTCCTTTATTACACTTGCAAGCAATTCAACGTTATGTTGTGTCATCATGGGTTTATTTCACAAAGTTTAAAGTGCCAGCAACAACAATGGTATTGAACCTTATTCTTTACAGGAGTGGCTCTGGGTGGACATGCCACCACAAAGCAGCACGCGGCGGAGGAGGGAGGTGATCGCTCTCGCCACGCGAGCAAGGCCCCTCGCTTCCTCTTCTTTCCCTGCATCACCACCTCCACCACCTGCACCTCCTCCACCTCCTGCTTTGTCTCGTCCTCCATCTCCTCCTCTTCATCCTCCACCACCATCTTCTCTCCATTCTCTGTCTTCTCCATTCCCTCCTCCTGTTCCTCCTCAACCTCCTCCTCCACCTTCTCCTCTTCCTGTTCCACCTCTGTCTTCTTATCCATCTTCTCTGCTTGGAAGCCCTCTTCTCCAAAGCTTGGAGCAATCGGGCCCTGTACAGGAGTGTCAGAGGTGGATGCGGTGGCGGTGGTGGTTGCAGCGGTGGTGGTGGTGGCGGCGGTGGTGGCGGCGGCGGTGTCGGTGGCGGCGGTGGTGGCGGTGGTGGTGGCGGCGGTGGTGGCGGCGGTGGTGGTTACTGCGGTGGTGGTGGTGGCGGCGGTGGTGGTGATGGCAGTGGTGGAGGTGGCAGTGGTGGCGGATGGTTTTGTGGCAGTGGCGGCAACAGCGTCAGTGGCAGTGGTGGCGGTGGATGCGGTGGCGGCAGTTGTGGCGTTGGTGGTGGTGGCTGTGGTGGCGGTGGTGACGGCGGTGGTGGCGGTGGTGGTGGCGGCGGGTTTTGTGGCAGTGGCGGCAACAGCATCAGTGGCAGTGGGGTGGTGGTGGCGGTGGTGGTGGCGGTGGCAGTGGTGGCAGTGGTGGTGGTGGCGGTGGTGGTGGCAGGGGTGGGGTGGAGTTGCCGGCGGTAGCGGTGGTGGTGATGGTTGCAATGCTGGCAAGGCGCTGCTCCTGCTCAAGGCGCTTCTCCTCCTCGACGCGTTTCACGTTGGCGAGACACTTCTCCTCCTCCTCCAGATTCTTCTCCTCAGGACACATCATCTCGAGATGATGCTTCTCATCAATGAAGTACTTCACTTGAATGAGGCGCTTCTTGAGGAGATAGTCTCGGAAGTACTTCTCATCTGTGCGGCACTTCGCCCTGGCAATGCGCTGCACCTCAAAGAGGCGCTCCTCTTCCATGGTGCATCTTTCTTTGCTAAGGTTCTTTTCCTGGAGATGCTTCATCCCGCTGACGTCCTTCAACTCCCCAATTATCCTCTGATCAAGCAAAGATAAGCAAAAGAACATTCAGACATGCACATGCAAGAAAACATTCATACCCACAGGCACGCAAACGTGGACGTGCACATAAACCCAAACAAAAAANCATACTCACACATGTATGTACAGATGCAGCCATCCACATTCAGTCATTCAAACTTGCTTAGTACACACTTGAATATACACTATCACCTGCTGTTAACACAATGCCTTATCCATCAATACTTGTATCACATTGTACGTGTAGTACTAACCCCTAAATATCCCAACTCCTATAGAATGAAAATACATGTCACATCCTCATATATCCCCATAAACCCCATGCATGCACTCAAGACTTTGCTCGATTGTGGCGGTTTCATAGCAATTGTTGGCAATAATCATCACTGGCAATAGTTTTCACAGAATGTCCCATTATAAATATCTGGAAGCCCAAACTCTGGACAAACTTCACTGCAGCGCCCATAGTTTGGAACTGGAATGGTAACTTCCAATCAAATCACAGACATAATTAATGTGACTGCCTGATATCATTCTGTCTTCATTGGTAATAAATGGCCACTTCAAGTGCCTGCATGAGCGGGACGGTGAAGAGATGCGGTGATGATGTCGGGACATGGTGTTGCGATATGGAGAGGAGAAGTAGTGGAATGTTCTAGAGAGATGGTGTATTGTGATGGTATAGAGGCATGATGAGGCTCTAATATGGTGTATTGAATTGGTGGTCGTGTAGTGTGATGAGAAGGTGATGGGAGAGTTGGTGTCGTGATATTTTGGTGTGCTGGTGAGGTGACATGGTGTGCTCGTTGTCGAGAGAATGTCGTGTGTTTTAACCCCACAGACCCCATACACATCGTGCTCTCTTTTAGCCCCGCCCCCNTCCCAATACGCTCCATTCATTGGCTACCACATTCTGATAAGCTCCTCCCCCTCCTTAACTTGTATTTAAGAACTTGCATCTTGGAATCCCTGCCTCACTTGATACAGCAAATTCAGCTGTGACGGTCCCACCTGGGACGGAGACTTGTGTTGCCTCCGAAACGTCGTGATTTTATTATTTTATTTTTATTAATTTTTATTTCATTTTATACCTACGTGACTTTACCGAAATAACTAAGAGTATGAATCCTTGCAGTCACGAAAGCTTCAAATCTAGAACCCATACACACCTTTGGGAGCGATTCTTGTAACTTTGGCCTGGGAAAGGGTCCACCTTATCCATAACGTCCCCCCACGTGGTCGACTGGCACGCCGACTCCCGGCTATGAAGAACAGAAAATGCATTCAAAGTACGAGTTATTAATTAGAGAACGAAGACATGGAGTCTCACAGAACTAATTTTGAGATCCCAGTAATTACCGCTTACCACACAACAGGACCTGCTATTGAAAAATAGTCATCACATGGCAGTAAAACTTTACAAGTCATGTTTTTGTCGGCAATCTCAATTTTGGAGCTTTCGTGACTGGAGGAATTATTCTTTGGTTCTTGAGGTTAAGTCACGTATAAAGATAAAATAATAAATTAAATAATAGCATACTACGACGTTTCGATTGCAACACAAGCAATCATCATCAGGTATAAAATAAATAGCAACAAAAATCTAACCAGAAAACTATAGACAGACACACAAGCAGACAGACATCACAAAGACACGCAGAGAGAACACGTATTGGCAGAAAGAGAGAGGTCGTCTCTGTGACGAGGCCTTAAATATACAGAGGGGCGGGGGCGGAGAGATCGTAAATTACATAAGCTTGAGACCCCAGTTTGAACAAAGATGGCAACAACTCAAATATAAACCCATCCTCTGCCACACTCGATCATTACGTCTTCCCATTACCACCAAGCCATGTCTACGAAAAGTAATTCATCAAGGAGTCTTCCTCCGCATATAATCCATGTGATGCAGGTATCTGGAACTTACCCTCATAGTCATCCAAGATCTCAGCCACGTGATTTGTCCGTCCATGTTGTTGGGAAGGAGTAGATTTTGTTTGAAGTTGGATGGCCTGGGGAGGTTGGAACAATGCTCAGATTTAGCAACCTTTTGAATCACTCATCATCCTAATTAATACATATTTGACCACTCATTGTACCAATCCAATCACTATCGTGACTATACTCTTAGGTTTTTTTCGGTAAAGTCACGTAGGTAAAAATAGATAAATAATAAAATAAATGATAAAANTAATAGAAACAATAATAGAAATTAAATTTAATATTACGACGTTTCGGAGGCAACACAAGCTTTCTTCATCAGGTGTAAAAAGGCACGGAAAATAACTGTAGTTAATAACTGTAGTTATTTTACTGTGCCTTTTTACACCTGATGAAGCTTGTGTTGCCTCCGAAACGTCGTGATTATTATTTTATTTCTATTATTATTTATATAATTTCTAGTGGGAATTTTAATATTTATTTATTTTTCACTACGTGACTTTACCGAAAAAAAACCTAAGAGTATGAATCCTTGCAGTGACGAAAGCTTCAAATCTAAAACACTATCGTGACTTTTGTTGTTGTTGCTACTAATCCTACATAATGCACGGGCATAATATGACTTTGAGCCCCCCCCCCTCCTACGCATTTCACAAGTCGTGACTAATCCCATATCTGCATTTTCAATAAATATGCTAAATTCATCTGTTGATATGCAAATTCCTTTTTCAAGGCGCCCTTCGCCCTCTAAACCAGCTTAAATATACGCTGCCAAGCTTGGTGGTGTTCATCCAGACGCTGTCTTTTCGATAGCCCTGTTCTTCACCTGAGGCCGGCTGCTTGCGTTGTGGCCGAAACGTCGTGAGAATTGTATTTTATTATGTTTTATTTTTATCATTTTATGATTTCCCTTCTACGTGACTTTACCGAAAGAACCAAGAAGACTATCGTGACTGTTGCTTGTTTGCCCACTCATGTGTGCGCCCGATCACTCACTCATCCACCCACACGAACATGTTTATTCAAACTGCCTATTCCATTAAACATAATCACCATACTTAACAATGATATGTCACCTCTAATCCCGACATGCATGTTCATGTACAGCCCATTTGTATTAATCGACTGCTTGATAAAAGACCCATATGCCTTGTGGGTCATTTGGGTCATATGACCATACTTTAATGATTTGTTATTACTGCCACATGTTATTCATATTCTATGAGATTTAAACGGTTAGTTATGCTCGTTTTAAATTCTGACTCGCCTGGGGTCGAAACAACGACAGTAACAGAAACATTTAAGGACATGCCAAGTAACATATCTAACAGTTCTAATTTGATTGCAGAAAATCTACATATAAACATAAAAAATAATGAAGCTTGTGGTCAAAATGTAAAATAAAAAGAAACCACATTCATCGTCAACAGGGTCGCTCACCTCGTTGAGGATTCGCTCTCAAAGGCTTCTTCTGCTGCTCCCTCGTGTGCATTCCTCTCACTGTGGGTGGAGGCGTGGCTGTGACGTAACAGGTGACGTCACTAGGGCGAGGCTCCGCCCCCACGAGCCCGGCTGGCGCATCACGTGGTGCAGTGCTGGTTGTGTGCTGGACCGGAAACAGCAGGGCATTGGGTTCGACTTCAGATTCCGTGGTCTACACAGCGAGGGTGAGTGAATGGGTGAGAGATTGAGTGAGTGGGTGAGTGGGTGAGAGATTGAGTGAGTGGGTGAGTGAATGGTGAGTGGGTGAGTGATTGAGTGAATGGGTGAGTGGGTGAGTGAGTGAGTGGGTGAGTGATTGAGTGAATGGTGAGTGGGTGGGTGAGTGAATGGGTGAGTGGGTGAGCGATTAGCGATTGGGTGAGAGACGGAATGAGTGGGTGAGAGATTGAGTGAGTGGGTGAGTGAGTGGGTGAGTGGGTGGGTGAGTGAGTGGGTGAGTGGGTGGGTGAGTGGGTGAGTGCATGGTGAGTGAATGGGTGAGTGGGTGAGAGATTGAGTGAGTGGGTGAGAGATTGAGTGGGTGAGAGATTGAGTGAGTGGTGTGAGTGAATAAGTGGATGAGAGTTTGAGTGAGTGGGTGTGAGTGAATAAGTGGGTGTGAGATTGAGTGCGTTAGAGCTTGAGTGTGGCAGAGTGAGTCAGTGAGTGTGATAGAATGAGACAGTGAATTAGTGAGACAGTGAGTTAGTGAGACAGTGAGTTAGTGAGACAGTGAGTTAGTGAGAGGCAGTGAGTTAGTGAGAAAGAGAGAGTGTGGCAGAGTGAGAGTGTGCAGTTCGTGTTTTGTCGAGAAAGTGTGGCGAGTGTGTGCGCGTTGTGTAGCTGTGTGTACATCGTGTACATAGTGTTTGTAGTCTCTAATTAGTCTAAATTACGCTACAGAAATTAAACATTTGCCCCTTGCTTTGTGCTCTTTGATGTCGCCATTCCTGCGACGAGGACAGAAGGGAGGCCTGGCCGTTAGGCCTGCCATACACCTCGGCCTCAGGCTTCATATTCATTCTGTTTTATTTTTAAATCCTTTATATTAAGTTCACTTGCTTGCTTGCTTGCGCGCTTACGACCGTGCAAATCTTTCGGTCGATTTTTAACCCACTTCCCGTGATCCAATCGAGCTGACATTTTGCACACAGACTCGTTGTGCGTGACATTTTATTTTCGTGAAATTTTTTTCCAAAATTTTACACTTTTTAGGTAAAAAAAAGTATATTAAATTACCAATTGCTTAATGGTGGCAGGCACTCATCTTACCCATAGGTGGCAGCCATCTCAAGCCAGAGGACGAGAGGACTCTCGCCGCCCGTTTCAAAGACCAATGTGGGCTGGGTTGTGGCCCATTGAACACGCATATAAAGGATTTATAGTGAAAAACTTTTAATTTTTGTATAATTTGATTTATGAACTTGTATTTCATTCATTAAATTGCAAGCGTATAAACACCATCTTATTGGTTTATTTACTATTAAATTCATGGTTTTCTTAATCTATGTAGTTATGTTTAAGTGAGTGAGGTGGTAGTACTAAGTGTGAATTTGAGTTACATGTAAATTATTGTGCAATGGATTTGTCTGTGTGCACCTAGCCTGGCACGGGTAATGTGGATTTTGTTATTATTAGGTCGTTAAAGAGATTGTTTATTTGTGTGTCTGTTATGTTTGTGTCAGTTTACATATCTATGTGTGTAGCTGTCTGTGTTAATTTATGATGGGTGGTGGTGATGATGGGTGGTGATGATGATGGGGAGGTGGTGATGATGGGTGACGATGGTTCATGATGGTGATGGATGGTGATAATGGTTGGTGCTGATGATGATGGGTGGTGCTGATGATGGGTAAAGATGACGATCGGTGCTGATGATGATGATGGGTTATGATGATGATCTGTGGTGATGAGGGGTGGTGATGATGGGTGCCGATGGTGATGGGTGTTGGTGATGATGGGTCATGGTGTTGATAGGTGGTTGATGATAATGGATGGGTGTTTATAATGGTGATGGATAGTGATTTTGATGGTTGGTGATGATGATGATGGCTGTAAATGTTGTGGCTTGGCTCTCCAACACACCGGTGTGCTGTGCTAGTGACAAATTTGCATGTTCTGTTTACGTGACAACAACCCTTACTAGTTGGCTTTGTCGAGTGGTGGCGGGTTTCAACTACACATTTGTATATTTAAGCGATCTTCAGATGAATATTTAAAGTCCATGGCAGAAATTATAATATAAAACACTCATTTTCTAGAAGCACCCGCTCAACACGATTGTCCTTAAATATATTTATAAAACAAAGTCAGTACAGTAAAACTTGCACATCTATATTCTAAATAATCTCAGATCGACTATTTCTTGAAACTGCCAGATTCCAAAGAACACAGGATGAGATGTTACTATCCTTTGTGCAAGCACTTCCAAGAGTTCATGAACAGTGAGCCTGGTGAAATTTGGGGAGCGCATCGTCAGTAGTGACCCTTTGGTTCCTAGGGTGTTTCGGCCTTTCATACTATACACCCTCCCAAAGGCGGCCAGCGACAGGGTGATCAATCCTACGCTTGCGTCCCATTCCCAATTAGTCATAGGAGTTGCCTTGTTGGTAGCCAACATCCTGGGACTATGCATGGCAGGGCGTCCTCCTCCCTGAGTCAAGCATTGTTGACTGCATACCTCCTGGCCCTCTCACTTTGGGGCCCAGCTGGGGTCTTTCCTCTTCATCCAGAGCCACTGACTGCTGCCTTCTGCCGCCTCCGATACAGCTTTGATTGCCGAACGCTGGCTCTGGCCCTTAATTCCCAGGTCTCTAAGCAGTCTGGTTGTAGATGTTGCCACAAAACCTCTGCAGCCCACCTCCACTGGTCGGACTTCTGTGTTCCAGCCATGATGCCGTGCTTCGGCAGCTAGATCGGCATAGCGCAGATGTTTTCGCTCATAAGCCTCATCTACTGAGTCCTCCAGGGTACTGTGAGCTCAATGATGAAGACCTTCTTGAGCGAACGGGACCAGAGCACCATGTCAGGTCTTAGGGTGGTGGTTGCGATCTCCGGAGGAAACACAAGTTGCCGGCCAATGTCAGCTAGCATTTTCCAGTCGCGGGCCAAGCGCAGCTGGTCTCGCTCTATTGGTGTAGAGCCGCTCTTCGGTGGTTTAGCCCTTCGCGGACAAAGGTCGTCCGTAAGGGTGTGATGCTGCTGGGGTGGTAGGGAGTTGGTGGCAGCTCGCTTGTCCTCCAGGGCGGACGCAAGGTTTTTAAGGACTTGGTTGTGACGCCAAGTGTAGCGTCCTTGGGTGAGGCTTGTTTTACACCCTGTAAGAATGTGCCTGAGGTTGGCTGGCATGGAACAGAGGGCACAGTCCGGATCTTCACCATACCATTGGTGAAGATTAACTGGTGTTGGAAGGATGTCATATGTTGCTCTGATGGAAAAGCTCAACCGCCTCGCTTCCATGGCCCACAGATCCTTCCAGCTGATCTGCCTCTTCTCCACACTGTCCCATCGAGTCCACTGTCCTTGTTTGGCAAGAGAGACTGCCTTGGCCCACCTTGCAGCCTCCTCCTGATGGCGTACTTCCTGCACTACCATCTTCCGCCGCTCTGGTGCAGTGGCCTTACTCCAAGCAGCACGGCTAGTTAGCCCAAGGCCTCCTCTCCCTTGCTGAACATGACCCACAATGTCAGCATGTCTGAGGGCTGCTGTTGCCTCCTGGACTGCTTTTCCTGGCCTCCATTTGCGCCCAGTTGCCAAGGTCGGCGCGTTGTGCTCACCACTGGGTCTCGAGATTCATTCAGTGTCATCTGGAGCCTGGTTTTTGCACACTTGAATTCCTCGGTTAGGCTGGTGAGGGGCAGCTTGAGGACACCATCTCCATAGAGGCCTATGGTGGTAAGGCATCGTGGAACTCCGAGCCACTTCTTTAAGTAGCTCGTGGCTCCTCTTTCCATCTTCTCCACTGTTGAGATTGGAACCTCATACACTGCTAGGGGCCACAACACCCGGGGTAGGAGACCAAACTGCAGACACCAGGCCTTTAACTTTCCAGGTAGCTGGGTGTTGTCGATGGACTGTAGGCTACTACTGATGTCTTTGCGCAGCTGTTGCACCTGGTCTTTGTCCTTTAGGCTTGCATCATACCACCTTCCAAGGCTTTTTACCGGCTGCTCAGACACTGTTGGGATTTGGTCATCTCCGATGAAGAATTTCAGGTCACAGAGTACTCCCTTCACAATCGAGATGCTGCGTGACTTGGATGGTTTAATCTTCATACGGGCCCAGCTGATGTTCTCCTCGAGTTTTCTGAGCAGTCTCCTGGTGCATGGGACAGTGGTGGTCAATGTTGTAATGTCGTCCATGTAGGCTCTGAGTGGAGGGAGGCGAAAACCAGAGTCGACTCGCTGTCCACCAGCAACCCATTTTGAGGATCTGATGATAACCTCCATTGCCATTATGAATGCCAATGGAGAAATGGTACATCCGCCATTATACCTACATTCAGGCATTGCCATGAGGTGGTGAACTCTGAGGTGGTGAAGCAGAACTGCAGATCCTGAAAGTACGACTTCACCAGGGTTGTGATGGTGTCCGGTATGTGGAAAAATCTGAAGGCAGACCACAGGAGTTCATGGGGCACAGAGCCAAATGCATTGGCGAGGTCGAGGAAGACTACATGGAGGTCCCTTTTCTCCACCTTGGCCATTTGGATCTGGTGCCAGATCATGCTGGAATGTTCCAAGCAGCCAGAGAACCCTGATATTCCTGCCTTCTGTACAGATGTATCGACGTACGCATTCCTTTGCAGGTACTCGGCCATCCTCTGGGCAATGATCCTAAAGAAGATTTTACCCTCGACATTCAGTAAGGAGATTGGGCGGAATTGGCTGATGTTCACTGCATCCTTCTCCTTAGGGATCAGGACCCCGCCTGCCCTACGCCACACTTTGGGTATTATCTTCTTTTCTTATGTCGCTTTATAATCCTCTAAACTTGCAGCAGTTTAGAGGACATTGGGGGTGAATATTAGCAAATTAACACGAATCACGGAATATGCATGGAGATGCACATCCTTATTCAAACGGAAAAGTACAATTATGCAGTGAGATGTATTATGTTGCTAGATATGCGAATTGTTAATGTAAAAATTAACAATTGAATGCAAAGTCCATAAAGGCCAAGTCGAGAACAAAGATTTGGATGCTAGAGCGAAGTTATAAGGGCTTAAAATCAGACCTCAAGTCATTTCGAGAGGGATTTTGCTGAGCATAGACGCTCGACTCCCGCTCTGCAGATAACCCTTCTTCCACGAGACCNAGCCTGGCGAGCACGATTGCTTGGCGACTTCGCTTCGGAGAGTTCGTGGCGATCTCTTCAGACGGGTTACAGGGACATCGATACGCCGTGCATCAACACTTACTGGTAATCGGTGTGTAGTCCGACTTAGACTGTGCTCAGTTAGACGTTGGTAAGAGTTTGCTTCTTGGCGATTTGAGCCAGACAACCACGCACTTAAGGGGCATTTTACTCTCAACAACACCCGCGACTGTCACTGAAGAATCAGTCACATGGAGCGATAACCTTTCCACAGCGCCACACACACACGGGTGAGAAGCCATTCAATTGCTCTGTTTGTGTGAAGGCGTTTGCACGTAAAGCAGATCTTCACACCACAGAAAACACACACGGGGAGAAGCCGTTCAATTGCTCTGTGTGCGGAAGGCATTTTCACGAAACAAATCTTCACAGTCACCAGAAAACACACGGCGAAAGCCGTTCAATTGTTCTGTGTGTGGAAGGCATTTGCAGATTCAAACTCTTCGCAATCACCAGAAAACACACACGGGCGAGAAGCCATTCAATGCTTCTTTGTGGAAGGCATTCGCACAGTCAGCAACACTGAACAATCACCAAAAACACACAGGGCGAGAAGCCTTTCAATTGCTCTGTGTGAAGGCATTTGCCCGTAAAGCCATCTTCACACTCACCAAAAAACACACACGGGCGAGAAGCCATTCAATTGCGCTGTGTGCTGGAAGGCATTTGCACGGAAATCAATCTTTACAGGCACCAGAAAACTCACAAGGCGAGAACCATTCAATTGTTCTCCGTTGGAGAGGACACGGTCATCACCCGAAACAAGCATGAGAAGATCAGCAATAATAGGGAAGTGAAATCAAAAGGTGAAATACAAAGTGCTGCAATGAGTCCTAAAAAAATGCATCTTTCGAACCTATGCAGGTGGATCCTGAGAGATGAGTGGATGTAGTGGATGTACTGAGCCCTGACGACAATTCCTTTTCGACCCNATGCAGGTTGATAATGAGAAATGGCTGCTGGAGTGGCTGGATAATCAAAGTATTGAGTACTTCTGTTAAAGTCCTGGAATGTGCACGTTTGTGTCTCAATGTATTAGGTGCAATTGATTATATCAGTGATTTCCAGCACTACTAACTAGTGTAATTATTTTAACAAAACCGTTTGATTGCTCTGTGTTGGAAGCATTTTCACGGTCAGCAACACTTCACAGGCATCATCAAACAAAGAGTAAAATGTTGTCATGAGTCCTCAACGAAATTCCTCTTTCGACCCATGCAGTTGCATCCTGAGAGAGCTAGAGTGATGTTGTGAATACTCTATAATGTGTTCAGATGAATGTTTCCTTTAAAGTTCCAAAGTGTTCACTTATTTCAGAATGACAACAATTTTATACTTTGGACGAATGGCTTCAGTCGAAAAGGACGTCAAAGGGGAAATCGACGTTTACGTGTTTGATTTCAAGAATATCTTTAACTGTTAAATTCCTATTGGAAATAATTTGCCTAGTTCCTTTCCTGTTTGAGCCTGCGTATTAATAAAGATTTCGATACGAGTATTAACGTGAGTTTTCTTGCAGATTAATAAAGACCTGATTTGTTTTTAAAATGACTAATCGTACGTTATTGCTACCATATTTTCCTTNAAAAAAACACGGACGAGTAGACATACACACACGAGTGTGCATCCAAACACGACTGTATATACAGCGTTGTACATTCACACACGGTGTGCATGTGTTTCTACGAGTTTTAACGTTAATATACTTGCAGAACAATAAAGACCTGCTATGTTAAAGATGACTGATCGTCCCTTATTGTTACAATGTTCATAGCGAACACGTGTGGAGGCGAGTTTCAGGTGAAGCATCTCCATCACACAAGTTTACCCTTACCTGGCAGCATCGTGGCAGTCCGCTGGTCACACTCACTACGTCACACTCACGAGCTGTAGGGCGGGGCTCTGTCTGCTCAGTGGCGCTGTTTTCATTCATTTAGCACACGAGCGGGAGTCTCATTCCTACCACGTTTCCCCTAAATTATTTGTACGACACAATATAAAAAATTGTTTGTTCCAATGCATAATCACATACGAGTACACAAATACACTCCCATGTACACAGACCCACACACGAGTGAACATACACACGTTGTAGAATGTGCATACACACTGCTTCATACATACACACGGGTGCACATGCATACAAGTGCGCATACACACATCAGTGTGCATATACAGCAGTGTACGTACAAAGGGATTGCGTTCTACTACACGAACAAATGTGCGCACAAATTATTGTACATACATTCACGCATGTACATATCCACATCAACGAGTGTAAATAAACTCACGAGTGGACATACACAGATGTACAGATCCATGTACGTACAAACAGTAGTTTACTTGGTAAGTGGGGTTTTGTGATTATTTTCACAGGTTAAGCTGACGAAATGGATTTTAGATGCCCCAAACAATTATTAATAAAATTAGGAATATGCCTTTAATGATATTGAAGTATAGGTTGCCATTGCTACGGCACACTAATACGGATTATTCTTCTCATTTATGAAATCTCGCTGGAATAATTTGTTCATGAACTTATTTGCATTCAATTGCTATTCACGGTACTGAAGCTCCTCATATCTAGCAACATACCTAAGCTTTGTGCTTAAGCCGAAGTAGGAATATGCTGAATCATCGTTCGCTTCCGTTNGAATAGGGATGGCATCTCCTTGAATAATTATGTGCATGTTGTTAGTTTGCACTTTACAATGGCCTGTAAACTGTGATCAATTTATCGGCTTTATCTGTGAAATAAGTATAATATGCCGCAATGTTGATGGAGATATACTAAGAGGTGCATGCTTCATAGCGGGTGACTTTGTTTAATGGATATTTTNGAGGACTCTTGTTGATGAAGTTGTGTCTGGACAACGAAGGTTATTGGTTATAGTAGATCAGTTAAACGTGTTATCATTGCTGTTATTTTTACCCATCTAGATGGTATAGTTTGTACGCGTTGTTTATTATATTGTAACGCACCCATTATTACATTTCAGTCTATAGCATAAGTATCTTGTGTATTAACACTGCTGTGCATTAACAGTGCTGTGTGTATGTATGCGTGCATATATTTTGCACGTGTTTTCATGGTGAATGCACCACAGCGTTNCCGTCCGGCACCGCCGATGAGGTAGGGGGGTTGTTTTTACAGAACTTTACTCGTGGCAGGGGGAATGCCAACAACAGGAGAGTGGCTCTTCTTCTTGAACAAAATAATGGAGGGGCATGGAACCGTGACGGTGAGCTGTGGGAAGCTGTATGCCCAGGCGTGGATGGTGGTTGTTCCTGCCTGCACTGAAGGTGAACATGAGTGTAGAAATGCAGGCAAGGCTGATTAGTCATATGCCTTTCATAATATCCTGTATTTGAATCACACTGGGCTCGAATGCATACATTTTTATGTATCTATAATGGAACCAGATCTGCGAGCTGCGGGATTTAAATTGCATTATAATCACTAGTATCACATTGTGGTCGTATTAGAATCACACTATCCACTGCTGGATCTGCCCTCTCAATGGATTCATATATATACAGAGTATGATTATTCGACGTTTAGTATTGATTTTTTAACTGTTGAATTCCTGAAAGCTTCCGCTGTAAGTAGCAGCTCGGGAGGACCGTGGGTTAGAGCGGGGATATCAATGCGGCGCTTTTGGTTCGTGCCTACTTGTCCAGGCTCACTTTATCGCCGCCACTATTATAATTTTGATCAGCCAAACTTAAGGCATTTCAAGAGGGTTGGTTTGTTTTGAATATTTTAGATCACCACCCAGCATATCTCTGGGACCATCCAATGCGCAGGCGATACACCACAGGATGACCCTTTCATCCCGACATTCACACCTGAGCCTACGCGTTCCCTAACACTGCACACCTGAAGGCACTTGTAGCCTTACGTGGCATTGTCTGCCACCACTGTTGGGCCACATTCCCTAGAAAGCCGACTTCAAGGTGAAGCTCGACACGAGCGTCGTGGGCCACCGCCGGCCTGACACCGTCGTCGTCAGGGAGAGGAAGCGAGACGGCGCCTCCTGGCTCCTTTCCACCATAGGGAGGTGTCAGAGGCAGCCTCCTTGAGGCCCAGGACCGGATCAGGTAATCGTCGCTGATGTTGAGCAAGAATTTAACGTGAGCGAGAATTGAGCTGCGTGCTAACCACTACACTACCACTGCACTACCACTGCACTACCACTGCACTACCACTGCACTACACTACACTACCACTACCACTGCTATACCAATACACTACCACTACACTACCACTACACTACACTACACTACACTACTATACACTACACTACATTACACTAACACTACCACTACACTACACTACCACTACACTACCACTACACTACACNGAGCATGTTCATACACACAGCAGTGTAACAGATAACAACGTTTTGTGATTATTTTTCACAGGTTAAATATTAGCAAATTATTTTAATAAACAGAATAGACAGGAAGGACAAGTTCAAAGGGCTCGCATAATGCACACGCGTAATGTACATTCCCTCAGTAATCCCCCCATCCCCACATTGTGCAAGAGCGCAGCTGCGTGNTCAACACATCTATGCTTCTATATAAGGAACGAAACAGTGAGACTTCCCAATCTGGCTGTCGACTGATGAGGCTAGTTTTAATTACAGACGAAACGTCGTGCTCAGATTGTAAATGTTGTGGCTTGGCTCTCCAACACACCAGTGTGCTGTACTAGTGACAAATCTGCATGTTCTGTTTACGTGACAATCCGTAGTAGTTGGCTGTGTCGGGTGGTGTCGGTTTNAACGACACATTTATATATTTAAGCGATCTAACCCAAAAACCTTTAATATGGGCACTATAATAAACCATGCTTACAAGCTAAACCATTCAGATGATCATTCAAAGTTCACGGCAGGAATTATAATATAAAACACTCGTTTCTAGAAGCACCCGCTCAACACGATTGTCCTTAAATATATTTATAAAACAAAGTCAGTACAGTATAAACTTGCACATCTTATTCCAAATCAAGCTCGAGATCACCAATTTGATACTTCAGACTGTATGTCACTTTATCATCCTCTAAACTTGCAGCAGTTTAGAGGACATTGGGGGTGAATATTAGAAAATTAACACGAAGCACGGAATTATGCATGGAGATGCACATCCTTATTCAAACGGAGGTGTACAATTATGCAGTGATATGTATTATG
Organism: Lethenteron camtschaticum; assembly: GCA_018977245.1. Classification (NCBI taxonomy): domain Eukaryota; kingdom Metazoa; phylum Chordata; class Hyperoartia; order Petromyzontiformes; family Petromyzontidae; genus Lethenteron; species Lethenteron camtschaticum. The sequence continues at coordinate 57,568 of WFAB01001854.1, read as the reverse complement.
TTGCTAGATATGCAGATTGTTAATGTAAAAATTAACAATTGAATGCAAAGTCCATGATAGGCCAAGTTGAGAATAAAGGATTTGAATGCGAGAGCGAAGTTATAAGGGGCTTAAAATCAGACCTCAGGTTATTTCGAGAGGATTTTGCTGAGGATAGACGCTCGACTCCTCGCTCTGCAGATAAATCTTCTTCCACGAGACCCAGCCTGGTGAGCACGATTGCTTGGCGACTGGTTGGCGACTTCGCTTCGGAGAATTCGTGGTGATCTCTTCAGACGGGTTCCAGGGTCATCGATATGCCGTGCATCAACACTTACGAGACGTTACTGTGTCTCAGTTAGACGTTGGTAAGAATTTGCATATTGGCGATTTGAGCCAGACATCCACACAGCTTAGAGTTTGCCTTTAATAATCAACAACACCCGCGACTGTTACTCTGCTCTGAAGAATCAGTCACATGGAGCAGAACAACTCTCCGCAGCGCCACGCACACACGGGTGAGCAGCCTTTCAATTGCTCCGTGTGTGGGAAGGCGTTTTCGCGAAATCAACTCTTAACAGACACCAGAAAACATATACGGGCGAGAAGCCATTCCATTGTTCTGTGTGTGGAAGGCATTTGCAGGGAAAACAATTCTTCAAATCACCAAAAANCACACACGGGCGAGAAGCCATTCAATTGCTCTGTGTGTGGGAAGTCATTTGCAGATTCATCAACTCTTCGCAATCACCAAAAACACACGGGTGAGAAGCCATTCAATTGCTCTGTGTGAAGGCATTTGCCCGTAAAGCAGATCTTCACACTCACCAAAAACACACACGGGCGAGAAGGCGTTCAATTGCTCTCTGTGTGGGAAGCCATTTTCACGGAAATCAATCTTCATCGTCACCAGAAACACACGGACGATAAGCCATTCAATTGTTCTCCGTTGGAGAGGACACGGTCATCACCCGAAACAAGCATGAGAAGATCCGCAATGAAGTGAAATCAAAAGGAGAAATACAGAGTGCTGCAATGAGTCCTAAAAAANTGCATCTTTCGAACCTATGCAGGTGGATCCTGAGAGATGCGTGGATGTACTGAGCCCTGACGACAATTCCTATTTCGACCCCATGCAGGTTGATAATGAGAAATGGCTGCTGGAGTGGCTTGATAATCAAAGTATTGAGTACTTCTGGTAAAGTCCTGGAATGTGCACGTTTGTGTTCTGTTAGATCAATTATTAGGTGCAATTGATTATATCAGTGATTTCCAGCACTACAAACTGGTGTAATTCTTTTAACAAAACCGTTTGATTGCTCTATGTGTTGGAAGCATTTTCACGGTCAGCAACACTTCACAGGCATCATCAAAGAGTAAAATGTTGTCATGAGTCCTCAACGAAATTCCTCTTTCGACCCCATGCAGTTGCATCCTGATAGATGGCTTGATATAGTGGAGTGGCTGGAGAGTCATATTTCGCTTTATTTTTTCGGTGATTTCTAGGACTTCAAGCTAGAGTGCTCTACATTGTGTTCAGATAAAAGTGTTCCTGATAAGTTCCAGAAGTGTTCACATATTTCAAGATGACAACAATTTATGCTGAACGAATTGCTTCGTCTCGTAGTTGGATCAGTCTCTGTTATGTGTGGTGTTTATGGTAGAAGTTGCCATGTGTTGTCATTTNCTCACAGGGTGTGCCGTCTTGTTTTAGGATTTGCCCATTCCTGTTATTCATTGTGTCGTGGTGTTTTGTGATTTCCGTGTCTTGAGTGTTGGGGTTTATTCTAGACTTGTCACGTTAAGGTGGTGCTTTTAGTCCTATCGGATTACTTGTTGATGTGGTGTGATGTGCAGTGGTTGTGAGGTGGTTCAATTCCTGATTTTACTCTCGTGGTTAAGTGGTCTTGTTGAGCTAAAGTTGGAGAAAGTCTGTGATCACAACTTTGCTCAATATTTTAAACATGTTCATTAATTTTTATCATTGTGTAATAAATTAATTCCTTCAAATAAGTTTCAGAGTGTGCGTGGATTGCAGTTTGTCCTGTGTTTGATGGCTTGGACGAATGGCTTCAGTGTAAAAGGACGTCAAAGGGAAATCGACGTCTCCTTGTTTGATTTAAGAATCTGTTTTAACTGGGAAATAGCATGCGTATTCATAAAGAGTTCGATACGAGTATTAACGTGAGTTTTCTTGCAGATTAATAAAGACCTGTTTTAAAGATGACTGATCGTACGTTATTGCTACCATATCTTCCCTAAAAAAAACGGACGAGAAGACATACACACACGAGTGTGCATCCAAACGCGACTGTTTCACACACGAATGTGCATGTGTTTCTACGAGTTTTAATTTAATATACTTGAAGAACAATAAAGACCTGTAGTTAAAGATGTCGTCCCTTATTGCTACATGACAACCCTTAATTGTTTGTCGGGTGCGGGTTTCAAATACANATTTGTATATTTAAGCATCTAACCAAAAACCTTTAACATGAACATTATAATAAACCACGCTTACAAGCTAAACCATTCGGATGATTATTCAAAGTTNATGGCAGAATTTTTAATATAAAACACTCGTTTTCTAGAAACACCCGCTCAACACGATTGTCCTTAAATATATTTATAAAACAAAGTCAGTACAGTATAAACTTGCACATCTTATTCCAAATCAATCTCGAGATCACCAATTTTGATACTTCAGACTGTATGTCACTTTATCATCCTCTAAACTTGCAGCAGTTTAGAGGACATTGGGGGTGAATATTAGCAAATTAACACGAATCATGAATTATGCATGGAGATGCACATCCTTATTCAAACGGAAGTGTACAATTATGCAGTGAGATGTACATATGTATTATGTTGCTATATATGCGGATTGTTAATGCAAAAAAATTACAATTGAATGCAAAGTCCATGATAGACCAAGTCGAGAACAAAGGATTTGGATGCTAGAGCGAAGATATAAGGGCTTAAAATCAGACCTCAAGGTCATTTCGAGAGGATTTTGCTGAGGATAGACGCTCGACTCCCGCTCTGCAGATAACCCTTCTTCCACGAGACCAGCCTGGCGAGCACGATTGCTTGGCGACTGGTTGGCGACTTTGCTTCGGAGAGTTCGTGGCGATCTCTTCTGACGGGTTACAGGGACATCGATACGTCGTGCATCAACAAGTAAGTGTCTTTGTTAGTGGATAAACTGGTAATCGCGTGTGTAGTCCGACTTACTGTGTATCGGTTAGACGTTAGTGAGAGTTGCTTCTTGGCGATTTAAGCCAGACATCCACGCAAGTTTCTCTGCTCTGAAGAATCAGTCACATGGAGCAGAAAAACTCTCCACAGCGCACACACACACTGGCAAGAAGCGGTTCAATTGCTCTGTTGTGGAAGTCATTTTCACGGAAATCAATCTTCACACTCACCAGAAAACACACTCGGGTGAAAACCGTTCGATTACTCTGTTTGTGAGAAGTCATTTTCACGTAAATCAATCTTAACACTCACCAAAAACACACGGGCGAGAAGCCGTTCAATGCTCTGTGTGTGAAGNCATTTCCGTAAATCAATCTTAACACTCACCAAAAACACACTCGGGCGAGAAGCCGTTCGATTGCTCTGTTGTGGAAGTCATTTTCAGTAAATCAATCTTCACTCACCAGAAAACACACTCGGGTGAGAACCGTTCAATGCTCTGTGTGTGGAAGTCATTTTCAGTAATCAAATCTTTATAGTCACCAGAAAACACACACGGGCGAGAAGCCATTCAATTGCTCTGTGTGTGAAGTCATTTTCAGAAATCAATCTTATAGTCACCAAAAACACACTCGGGTGAGAAGCCATTCAATTGCGCTGTGTGTGGAAGCATTTGCACGGAAATCAATCTTAACATCACCAGAAACACACACGGCGAGAAGCCGTTCAATTGTTCTCCGTTGGAAGGACACGGTCATCACCCGAAACAACATGAGAAGATCAGCAATAATAGGGAAGTGAAACAAAAGGTGAAATACAAAGTGCTGCAATGAGTCCTGAAAAAATGCATCTATCGAACCTCTGCAGGTGGATCTGAGAGATGCGTGGATGTAGTGAGTCCTGACGACAATTCCTATTTCGACCCCATGCAGTTGATCCTGCGAGATGGCTGGATGTACTGAGCCCTGACGCAATTCTTTTTCGACCCCATGCAGGTTGATAATGAGAAATGGCTGCTGGAGTGGCTGGATAATCAAAGTATTGAGTACTTCTGTTAAAGTCTGGAATGTGCACGTTTGTGTATCAATGTATTAGGTGCAATTGATTATATCAGTGATTCCAGCACTACTCCAAGCTAGTGTAATTATTTTAAAAACTGTTTGATTGCTCTGTGTGTTGGAAGCATTTTCACGATCAGCAACACTTCACAGCATCATAAACAAAGAGTAAAAATTTGTCATGAGTCCTAAACGAAATTCCTCTTTCGACCCATGCAGTTGCATCCTGAGAGATGGCTTATGTAGTGGATAGTTGGAGAGTGATATTTTCTCTCTTATATATTTTTCGGTGATTTCTAGGACTTCAAGCTAGAGTGCTGTTGTGAATGCTCTACATTGTGTTCAGATAAAGTGTTCCTGATAAGTTCCAGAAGTGTTCACATATTTCAAGATACAACAATTTTATGCTTCGATACATTGCTTCGTCTCGTAGTTGGATCATTGTCTCTGTTAAATGTGTGGTGTTTATGGTAGAAGTTGCCATGTGTTGTCATTTCTCACAGCTCTGATCTGGGTGTCCGTCTTGTTTTAGGATTTGCCCATTCCTGTTATTCATTGTGTNGTGGTGTTTTGTGATTCCGTGTCTTGAGTGTTGGGTTTATTCTAGACTTCGTCACGTTAAGGTGGTGCTTTTCGTCCGATCGGATTACTTGTTGATGTGGTGTGATGCGCAGTGGTTGTGAGGTGGTTCAATTCCTGATTTTACTCGTGGTTAAGTGGTCTTGTTGAGCTAAAGTTGGAGAAAGTCTGTGATCACAACTTTGCTCAATATTTTAAACATGTTCATTAATTTTNATCATTGTGTAATAAATAATTCACTTCAAATAATACGTTTCAGAGTGTGCGTGGATTGCACGTTCGTTGTTCCTGTGTTTGATGGCTTNGACGAATGGCTTCAGTGTAAAAGGACGTCAAAGGGAAATCGACGTCTCCTTGTTTGATTTTAAAATCTGTTTTAACTGTTGAATTCCTATTGGGAAATAGCATGCGTATTCATAAAGAGTTCGATACGAGTATTAACGTGAGTTTTCTTGCAGATTAATAAAGACCTGATTTGTTTTAAAGATGACTGATCGTACGTTATTGCTACCATATCCTTCCCTAAAAAAAACGGACGAGAAGACATACACACACGAGTGTGCATCCAAACGCGACTGTTTCACACACGATGTGCATGTGTTTCTACGAGTTTTAATTTTAATATACTTGAAGAACAATAAAGACCTGCTATGTTAAAGATGATCGTCCCTTATTGCTACATGACAACCCTTACTAGTTGGCTTTGTCGGTGGTGGCGGGTTTCAAATACACATTTGTATATTTAAGCGATCTAACCCAAAAAACCTTTAACATGAACATTATAATAAACCACGCTTACAAGCTAAACCATTCGGATGATTATTCAAAGTTCATGGCAGAATTTTTAATATAAAACACTCGTTTTCTAGAAACACCCCGCTCAACGATTGTCCTTAAATATATTTATAAAACAAAGTCAGTACAGTATAAACTTGCACATCTTATTCCAAATCAATCTCGAGATCACCAATTTTGATACTTCAGACTGTATGTCACTTTATCATCCTCTAAACTTGCAGCAGTTTAGAGGACATTGGGGGTGAATATTAGCAAATTAACACGAATCATAGAATTATGCATGGAGATGCACATCCTTATTCAAACGGAAGTGTACAATTATGCAGTGAGATGTACATATGTATTATGTTGCTAGATATGCGGATTGTTAATGCAAAAAANTTACAATTGAATGCAAAGTCCATGATAGACCAAGTCGAGAACAAAGGATTTGGATGCTAGAGCGAAGATATAAGGGCTTAAAATCAGACCTCAAGGTCATTTCGAGAGGGATTTTGCTGAGGATAGACGCTCGACTCCTCGCTCTGCAGATAACCCTTCTTCCACGAGACCCAGCCTGGCGAGCACGATTGCTTGGCGACTGGTTGGCGACTTTGCTTCGGGAGAGTTCGTGGCGATCTCTTCTGACGGGTTACAGGGACATCGATACGTCGTGCATCAACAAGTAAGTGTCTTTGTTAGTGGATAAACTGGTAATCGCGTGTGTAGTCCGACTTACTGTGTATCGGTTAGACGTTAGTGAGAGTTGCTTCTTGGCGATTTAAGCCAGACATCCACGCAGCTTAGAGGGTGCCTTTAACTATCAACAACACCCGCGACAGTTTCTCTGCTCTGAAGAATCAGTCACATGGAGCAGAAAACTCTCCACAGCGCCACACACACACTGGCAAGAAGCGGTTCAATTGCTCTGTGTGTGAGAAGTCATTTTCACGGAAATCAAATCTTCACACTCACCAGAAAACACACTCGGGTGAGAAACCGTTCGATTACTCTGTTTGTGAGAAGTCATTTTCACGTAAATCAACTCTTAACACTCACCAGAAAACACACTCGGGCGAGAAGCCGTTCAAATGCTCTGTTTGTGTGAAGTCATTTTCACGTAAATCAACTCTTAACACTCACCAGAAACACACTCGGGCGAGAAGCCGTTCGATTGCTCTGTTTGTGAGAAGTCATTTTCACGTAAATCAACTCTTAACACTCACCAGAAAACACACTCGGGTGAGAAACCGTTCAAATGCTCTGTGTGTGAGAAGTCATTTTCACGTAAATCAAATCTTTATAGTCACCAGAAAACACACACGGTGAGAAGCCATTCAATTGCTCTGTGTGTGAAAAGTCATTTTCACGAAAATCAAATCTTTATAGTCACCAGAAAACACACTCGGGTGAGAAGCCATTCAATTGTGCTGTGTGCTGGAAGGCATTTGCACGGAAATCAACTCTTAACAATCACCAGAAAACACACACGGGCGAGAAGCCGTTCAATTGTTCTCCGTTGGAAAGGACACGGTCATCACCAACTTCCACGAAACCGTGGAAGTTGTTAATAAAGAAGGTGCCTCCTATAAACATATATAATTCGAATTTAATATTCAATTTTATAATTTTATTACTTTATGATAAAATTTGCATTGTGAATTGTTTTTGTTAATCGTAACAATATATATATAACAATACCAACACAATACTATACATACCTACGTACCTACATAACCACATACACTTTCCTATTCACATACCATCCTTCCTACACGCACATTGAAACATACTTGTACGTGATATTTGCATTATTCCAAAAATAGAAGCTAGATATAACATTTTAGATCATCTAAATTTCGCTTGTTTCGGATATATTTTAAAACATGTTGTCATTGGAATTAATATTGCTTTTGAGATGTCACTTCTGTGCATTTCCCAACAAAATAAATGTCAAGTAGCATCAGACGACGAAATTATTGTTGTCACGAAACTATTTTAACTTTGAACATCATGTGAATTATCTTAAAATATTACACATAATCGAAAATGTCCTCAAAATTCTAAATCATACATTCAAAATATTATCAACAGCAACCATTCATAAATAGCTCCCTAGCTAAATTAAATTACCTTTTCACCTGCCCGCCTAGATCCAACACTTACACACCGACACACATACCTAACTACACCCACCACCTTCATTAATGCATGTCTTACGTAAACTTGGCAGTTGTGGTTTAGTGACCTTGCTGACAAGGAGTTAGAAACTTCGACCCCTAATCTCAGTGTCATAAACACGAGTTCCCAGCAATAGTGGTGATGTCACACACACGTTCAGTTCACAGAAGCAAATCCCGACGATGGCGAACAAGATTGTCAAGCAATGTCTTAACTACCCCGGGGCCTCTTTCGCCAACCTGCACTGACCAGAGGGTGAATTGTGTTAATAATCCCCCACGACAACCACAGCATGGTGGGACGTAAAATGAATTGAAAATTAGTTGGTGCAATGCCGCTTTTGAAAGCATTCTCAAAGCACCTCAAACATGCTCTCATCTGCCCCTTTATTTCATTAATTTTATTCTGGTTTGCCCAAATAGGTGTCTTCTCTTCTTCAGTAAACACCTTTACAAAACTGTTGTTTAATTTGAGTAAGATTGCGCAGCGTTATTTATTACGTACATTACAGTTGTTTAATTCCGTAATGCAGGTTCATTGATGATTTCATAGACTGATGATTCCATATGGAAATACTGATTTTTCATATAAACCGCGATATTCATTAATTATGTTTTACCTGAATAATGGGGTAAGGTACATGGCAACCAAAAATAGACACAGCACAATTGAATAAGTACCGTATTGTATGCCAAATAAATGTGATACTAAATAAATAAATAAACATGTAAAACCCCTATCTACAAAACATTCATGTACAATACACAGTAGTTAAGTACTGAATAAATATTATGCCTACCGATGCTGATGATGATGATCCAAAGCGGGGTGTGTTTGTCCTGGAGTGAGGAGCGGTCGTGCTATGGTGAGTGTGCTACGCTAAAAATCTAGCGACGATTAAATATACAAATGTGTATTTGAAACCGCCACCACCCGACAAAGCCAACTAGTAAGGGTTGTCATGTAGCAATAAGGGACGATCATCTTTAACATAGCAGGTCTTTATTGTTCTTCAAGTATATTAACATTAAAACTCGTAGAAACACATGCACACTCGTGTGTGAAACAGTCGCGTTTGGATGCACACTCGTGTGTGTATGTCTTCTCGTCCGTTTTTTAGGGAAGGATATGGTAGCAATAACGTACGATCAGTCATCTTTAAAAAACAAATCAGGTCTTTATTAATCTGCAAGAAAACTCACGTTAATACTCGTATCGAACTCTTTATGAATACGCATGCTATTTCCCAATAGGAATTCAACAGTTAAACAGATTTTAAAATCAAACAAGGAGACGTCGATTTCCCCTTTGACGTCCTTTTACACTGAAGCCATTCGTCAAAGCCATCAAACACAGGAACAACGAACGTGCAATCCACGCACACTCTGAAACGTATTATTTGAAGTGAATTAATTTTAACTTTGGAGCTTTCGTGACTGCAGGAATTATTCTTTGGTTCTTTCGGTAAAGTCACGTATAAAGAAAAATAATAAATTAAATAATAGCATACGACGTTTAATTAATTTATTACACAATGATAAAAATTAATGAACATGTTTAAAATATTGAGCAAAGTTGTGATCACAGACTTTCTCCAACTTTAGCTCAACAAGACCACTTAACCACTCGAGTAAAATCAGGAATTGAACCACCTCACAACCACTGCACATCACACCACATCAACAAGTAATCCGATCGGACACAAAGCACCACCTTAACGTGACGAAGTCTAGAATAAACCTCAACACTCAAGACACGGAATTCAACACAAACACCACAACACAATGAATAACAGGAATGGGCAAATCCTAAAACAAGACGGGACACCCAGATCAGTAGCTGTGAGAAAATGACAACACATGGCAACTTCTACCATAAACACCACACATTTAACAGAGACTGATCCAACTACGAGACGAAGCAATGTATCGAAGCATAAAATTGTTGTCATCTTGAAATATGTGAACACTTCTGGAACTTATCAGGAACACTTTTATCTGAACACAATGTAGAGCATTCACAACAGCACTCTAGCTTGAAGTCCTAGAAATCACCGAAAAATATATATAGAGAGAAAATATCACTCTCCAACTACTCCACTACATCAAGCCATCTCTCAGGATGCAACTGCATGGGGTCGAAAGAGGAATTTCGTTTAGGACTCATGACAAATTTTACTCTTTGTTTGATGATGCCTGTGAAGTGTTGCTGATCGTGAAAATGCTTCCAACACACAGAGCAATCAAACAGATTTATTAAAATAATTACACTAGCTTGGAGTAGTGCTGGAAATCACTGATATAATCAATTGCACCTAATAATTGATCACAAACGTGCACATTCCAGGACTTTAACAGAAGTACTCAATACTTTGATTATCCAGCCACTCCAGCAGCCATTTCTCATTATCAACCTGCATGGGGTCAAAAAAGAATTGGCGTCAGGGCTCAGTACATCCAGCCATCTCGCAGGATACAACTGCATGGGGTCGAAAAGGAATTGTCGTCAGGACTCACTACATCCACGCATCTCTCAGATCCACCTGCAGAGGTTCGATAGATGCATTTTTTTCAGGACTCATTGCAGCACTTTGTTTTCACCTTTTGTTTTCACTTCCCTATTTTGCTGATCTTCTCATGCTTGTTTCGGGTGATGACCGTGTCCTTTCCAACGGAGAACAATTGAACGCTTCTCGCCCGTGTGTTTCTGGTGATTGTTAAGAGTTGATTTCCGTGCAAATGCCTTCCACACACAGCGCAATTGAATGGCTTCTCACCCGAGTGTGTTTCTGGTGACTATAAAGATTTGATTTCGTGAAAATGCTTTCACACACAGAGCAATTGAATGGCTTCTCGCCCGTGTGTGTTTTGGTGACTATAAAGATTTGATTTACGTGAAAATGACTTCTCACACACAGAGCATTGAACGGTTTCTCACCCGAGTGTGTTTTCTGGTGAGTGTTAAGAGTTGATTTACGTGAAAATGACTTCTCACAAACAGAGCAATCGAACGGCTTCTCGCCCGAGTGTTTTCTGGTGAGTGTTAAGAGTTGATTTACGTGAAAATGACTTCACACAACAGAGCATTTGAACGGCTTCTCGCCAGTGTGTTTTTGGTGATGTTAAGAGTTGATTTACGTGAAAATGATTCTCCAAACAGAGTAATCGAACGGTTTCTCACCCGAGTGTGTTTTCTGGTGAGTGTGAAGATTTGATTTCCGTGAAAATGACTTCTCACACACAGAGCAATTGAACCGCTTCTTGCCAGTGTGTGTGTGGCGCTGTGGAGAGTTTTTTCTGCTCCATGTGACTGATTCTTCAGAGCAGAGAAACTGTCGCGGGTGTTGTTGAGAGTTAAAGGCACCCTCTAAGCTGCGTGGATGTCTGGCTTAAATCGCCAAGAAGCAACTCTCACTAACGTCTAACCGATACACAGTAAGTCGGACTACACACGCGATTACCAGTTTATCCACTAACAAAGACACTTACTTGTTGATGCACGACGTATCGATGTCCCTGTAACCCGTCAGAAGAGATCGCCACGAACTCTCCCGAAGCAAAGTCGCCAACCAGTCGCCAAGCAATCGTGCTCGCCAGGCTGGGTCTCGTGGAAGAAGGGTTATCTGCAGAGCGAGGAGTCGAGCGTCTATCCTCAGCAAAATCCCTCTCGAAATGACCTTGAGGTCTGATTTTAAGCCCCTTATATCTTCGCTCTAGCATCCAAATCCTTTGTTCTCGACTTGGTCTATCATGGACTTTGCATTCAATTGTAATTTTTTTGCATTAACAATCCGCATATCTAGCAACATAATACATATGTACATCTCACTGCATAATTGTACACTTCCGTTTGAATAAGGATGTGCATCTCCATGCATAATTCTATGATTCGTGTTAATTTGCTAATATTCACCCCCAATGTCCTCTAAACTGCTGCAAGTTTAGAGGATGATAAAGTGACATACAGTCTGAAGTATCAAAATTGGTGATCTCGAGATTGATTTGGAATAAGATGTGCAAGTTTATACTGTACTGACTTTGTTTTATAAATATATTTAAGGACAATCGTGTTGAGCGGGGTGTTTCTAGAAAACGAGTGTTTTATATTAAAAATTCTGCCATGAACTTTGAATAATCATCCGAATGGTTTAGCTTGTAAGCGTGGTTTATTATAATGTTCATGTTAAAGGTTTTTTGGGTTAGATCGCTTAAATATACAAATGTGTATTTGAAACCCGCCACCACCCAGTGTTGTAACTTAGCCTAGCATGTACACAACACTGGCCGTCTAACACTGATGGCGCTGACTAAGATAGCCAACTACTATCCTTCGTAGCACAATATCAAAAACGGTAGCGACGACGGCAACGAGACAACAGCAACGACGAGACAAGTCCACTCCGATAATCGAGCTCCCACTCTCGTCCCCTTTTATGCTCCCAGCACGGCCAGGGCAGAGCCAGGCGGGTTCGTTGGCCATAGTTGGGTTCATCCAGGGCATAGAGGTACGAGTTCTGAAGTCCCCTACTCGGCTGAAGATGGCTAACGCTACGGTTCAGGCCTTGGTGAGGAATTTGGTCACGTTCCCGCCAGGCGGCACGCTGTGTGGAGGAGGACGCAGCTGCCACATAAGTCATTGGCATTGTGGAAGAGGGAGGCGAGTCAGACGATGCTTGGATTAAAAAATTATACTCGGGAATCCCGATTTGTCTCAGGAACACAAAAAGAAACCGTATTCCCTGTTAAGAGATTGTGCGGATATCTTTAGTCAAGGTAAATTTGACATTGGCTGCACTTCGTTGCTGTAGCACCACATCGACACGGGAAACGCGGCTCCCATAAGACAGAATTCTTATAGGTTGAGCCCTAGGGAGGAGGACCATGTTCGCCAGGCAGTTGATGAGATGTTGACCGTGAACTTTATCTCTCCTTCGACCAGCCCGTGGGAAGCTCCCATCATTTTGGTTAACAAGTGGGATGGGAGTCTGCGTTTCTGCATATATTTACGGAAATTAAAGAAGATTTTCGTGGCTGATGCTTATCCATTAATGGATAAACGACTCATTAGACGTGTTGCCGGGTGCGCGGTCCTTCTCGACCCTTGACTTGTTGTCAGGGTTCTGGCAGCTGCCCCTAGACAAGGAATCCAGGCCTAGGACCGGGTTCAGAATGCCCAAGGGTTATTCTAAATTAACTGTCTCCCCATGGGACTGCACTCAGCCCCGGCAATGTTTCAGTGGCTAATGGAGTTGGTCTTGGCTGGTCTCCAATGGGACTCGTGCCTCATTTACCTAGGCAATGTCATTGTGTTCGGACGGACGTTTGAGGAACATCTGCGTCGAGTACGGTCGGTGTTTGTTAGAGTGTGGCAGTCAAATTCAAACCGCTAAAATGTCACCTTTTACAAACATCGGTGCGGTATCTGGGCCACATTGTTAGTGTATCTAGGATAGCAACAGATCCCAACAAAAGTGCATGTGTGCACGTGGCCAACCCAAAGTCGGTGGGTGAGGTTCGCAGTTTTGTCGGGTTTGTGTCCTTTCGCCAGTTCGTTCCTGGGTTCGCAATGACCACCAAACCGCTCCATGCATTGACTGCTAAAGGCCAGATTTCGGTGGGAGAAGGAGAAGGCTCCGTTTGCCATGCTACATGAGGGCTTCACCAACACGCCCCTTCTCGGCTACTCTGACTTCTTTTTGCCCTTATCTTGGACACGGACGCCTGCGATACTGGGATAGGCACTGTGCTATCACAGGTCGTAAACGGTCCAAAGAGGGTCATTGCCTATGGTAACCGGTGTTATCCCCCGTGGAACAGCGCTACTGCATAATGTGCAGGGGGCTGTGGGCCATTATTTATTTTGTCAAACAATATCGGCCCTACATTTATGGATGGGACTATATTGTGCGCACGGACCACGTGGCCCTCCAATACTCCCTGCGCATTGACCAGCCTTCCGGGCAGCTGTCCCGCTGGCTCGAAGTACTGCAGGAATACTCCTTCACTGTCGTTTACAGGAGATGCGCTATCCCACCTGCCGCCAAATACCCAGTGTGCATTTTCTATGGGTACGGGCCGGTGTAGACTATCGCTGGCTGGCTCGCGTCTGGGGACACAGCGCTGGTTGTTTTGGCAGAGCCCAGTGATGGTGCGCTGGGTCTCATGCATGCAGAGTGGGGACGGCTGCAGATGGAGGATGTTTCCTTGTTGAAATTGCGGTGCCACGTGGGAAAGAGGGTAGTAGAACCATTCTGGCAAGGATCTACCTTGTAGTCCTTCGTAAAGGGCTCTTGATGCGATGGGATGAGGAGCTGCAAGACTATTGTATGGTACTTTTTGGTTCTTTTGGTAAAGTCACGTGGGAAAAAAATGGAAGAAAATAAAATATCATATATCACGACGTTTCGATCACAACACAAACGGTCGTCCTCAGGTGGAATTTTTTGTATCCAGCAGTGGAACTGCTGAACCAGGAAGAAACACAGCGAGAGAGCTGTTATAACAAGACGTTATATATGTGGTGAAGGGCAAGCTGGAAAGGAATTCCATCCCCGCACGCAAGCACGTCAGTTGTGATAATGGGGATATTAGGGAGAGAGATTAGGGAGACAGATTAGCATGAAATGAGCTTCCATCGCCGCGTAAGAGTATTGCCCCCACATATGCGCACAACAGCAGTGTTAATGGGAGATTAGCACAATGTTGATGGGAGAGATTAGGCAGAGAGATTAGGGGATTAGCAGGTTAATGTCATGTCTATGTGTAACACAAGCCTTGGCACTGCCAACTGTGATGTGAGAGGCAAGCGCGTCCACGCAAGAGAACCACCGCAACGGTGGTTGTGCCAGTGAGATACACGGCCCATCACACAGCCAGAACCATCGAGGCTAAGAGAGCAGAGGTGGCCATGTTAGTGAGACCCCAGCCCATTAATGCAGAGGCACCTAACAGGGCAATGCAACTTCTGAGAGTCGGAGATAACAGCCAAACGGCAGGGAAGAATGGAGGCACCACAGCAAGTAACGGCTTTGCTTGGTTATTAACGTCCTTCCAATGATTGCTCAGCTTATACCCACCTTCTCGGTTGAAATTGTCTCTGTGTTTATATATCTGGATGGCTTCATGGACAAATCATTGATGGTAGCCCGAAGGTTTGCAGAGTGCCTTGGTCTCGGAAAAAAACAATATCGCGCGAGCCCACTGTGTTATAACAATGATCAGCCATAGCAGAGGTATTGGTTCTGCCGTGTTTCAAATCTGCCTTGTGTTCATGAACACGGTATGAGACATGTCGTTTCGTTTCCCCAATGTAACTGCTGCCACAGACAAAACTTAGTTTGTAGACACCAGGGTATTGCATGTTAGGAATGACATCCTTCACAGATGGGATAAAATCACGGATTTTGTGTACTGTATTGAAACGGACCTGGATCTTGTGTTTGTTTAATATTTTGGAGAAAAAAAAATTGATAACACCTATGTGTGGCAAGGTGATGGTTTTGATGGGGTCCTCAGATGGTTGCCACCCCATGGTTGGGGATACAGCTTTGCAGATTGTGTGGTCTGAGTATCCATTCATCTTGAGGGCTTGGTGTATGTGCTCAAGTTCACTGGCTAGATGGCGCTGGTCGGAGATGCAGCGGGTCCTATGGTGTATTGTTTTTATGAGGGAGTTCTTCTGGGCCAGATGGTGGTGGGAGTCAGGCTTTAGATAGGAATCCGTGTGGGTGGCTTTCCTGTAGACAGAATGTCCCAACGAGCCATCAGGCCTCTTCTCGATCAAAACATCCAGGAATGGGAGCTTGCCATCATTTTCCAATTCCATGGTGAATTTGATGGATGGGTGTATGGAATTTATGTGCTTGAAAAATGTATTCCGTGCTGGCTGGCCATATGGCCAGATGACGAACGTGTCATCTACGTATCTCTGCCACAGGGAAGGACGTAGGGTGGATGTCAGGATGGCATCTGTTTCAAATTTCTCCATGAAAACAATCGCTACCACTGGTGATAAGGGACAACCCATAGAGGCATCTTCATTTGTTTGTAGAATGTACCATTCCAGATGAAGTAATTGTTGGTAAGGCAGTGCCTCACCAAAGTTGGTACATCAGGATTCAGTCCCTGTTGGACCAAGAGAGAGACTACATCGAAGCTGACAAGCAAATCATCTGGAGACAGTGAAATGTCCTTGATTAGAGAAACCAAGTGAGCTGAGTTAAGTGCTGCTGAGGTGGTCTTGTCCGTGAATGAAAGCAGGGTCTGAGACAGAAATCGGGCCAGTTTGTAGGTAGGTGAGTTGATGGTGGAAACTATAGGACGGAGTGGAGTACCTTCATTATTGATTTTTGGAAGGCCATAGAATCTGGGTGGTCTCGCAGCTGAAGGTTGTAGAAAGAGCTGCTTGGTCGGTTCGATTAGAGAAGTCGAATTAGTGATGAAATTGTTCGTTTTCGTAGCCAGGCGGTTGGTAGGATCTTTGTTGATTTTGGTATAACTGCCATCATTAAGAAGGTCCTGGATTTTGTTGTTGTATGTGGTTTTATCCATGATGACCGTGGCATTGCCTTTGTCAGCTGAAAGGATGACAATGTCATTGTTGTGTATGTACCCCCTTTTTATTTTTTTTATTATTTTTTTATTTAAGAATTATTCTGCCAACATAGATAATATAGTTTTTTAATAGACGCGGCCACGTGGGAACGAACACGCCCCCACACTTCCACAGAGGCCCCACACTACCACAGATGCGCGCACACCTCATTTCAAAGGAAAGAGGACATGAAAGGGGGGGCAATAAGGTAATAAAAACTCCCCTAAATTCACACAAGAGGAACAAGGGAGGGGGGAATTGCAGGCGGGGGGGGGGTCAGCAGGACATCGTTTTGTTAAAAAAGCCACAGAACCAGGCACCATGGAGTAAGAGATAATTATATTCTGAACAAAGATAAGCCGGGATATCAGATTAAATAATCACAAGAAGTCAAATAATAAGTACGGAATTAAAGTAGAAGAGGAATCAAGGGCGGAGAAGGCTCTCAAAATTAACCAAACACAACACCCATGGGAAGCGAGCAACACGGCCGCCTTTGTCTTTCCGAGAGGATCACGACACACAGGCACCAAGCCAGGAAATGACACCCATAAAAGTTGGGGCAAGGGCTCAAAGGAAATTAACACACGCCTTCGAATAAATAAGCATACGCCGGGTGCTCCCACCGTGGAAACAACCGCCTTTGTCTTCCCACAACACGGACAGCAAAAATTGCACAAGCCAGGAAATGACATTTCCATGGGAGATCGGGTCACGATGAATCGTGAACACGGTTTCGGCATAACCAAGCAGCAAATAAGTCGCATTTCAACTTCCAAACCAAACCAACTTAAGCTGTGTGAGACAAAGGATGTGATCCAGAGCAAGGGAGTGAATAATTAAGCTCGCTTAACGCGTAGGTTTTCGCGACAAATATTATTCAGTAACAAAACATGGATTCGAATGTTTTTTTATAACTCAACGCGAATCATCGGTCTGGCTAATGGATAACTTCTGAAGCAGCCGACACGAGGCCCCCACCCCCACCCCTTTCTTCCAGAACGACACACACAGCTGTGTCTTCAAAGCTAATAAACACACGGACAAACACGCACGCGAAACACACGGACGGACACACACACGGACGCAGATGGTCCACCCCCACAGGAAGGTTTTATGACACAGCTTTTGAACAACTCGGGAAGCCGAGTGGAATTTTCTGATATAAACCGAAGGAAAATCCATACAACTCAGATCGACAGGGGCTCTGGCCCCCATCACAGATCTCCAGGGCTGCGGCTCCATCTCTTCTCGTCGCCGCCAACGAAGAAGCTTTTCGTCATCCAGAAGGACGAGGATCGCGCGGTGCCGAGGCATCGCCTGCCGCACACGAGTGTACGAGCCAGGCTCCCTTGCCGTGTCACCACGCCGAGGTGCATCGCCTGCCGCACACGAGTGTACGAGCCCAGCTCCCTTGCCGTGTCACCACGCCGAGGTGCATCGCCTGCCGCACACGAGTGTACGAGCCCAGCTCCCTTGCCGTGTCACCACGCTGAGGTGCATCGCCTGCCGCACACGAGTGTACGAGCCCAGCTCCCCTGCCGTGTCGCCACGCCGAGGTGCATCGCCTGACCATGCAAACGAGCGTGGCCGCGCGTCAGTCATCGTACGGGGTCAGCCAAGGAAGGAGTCGGAAAGCGAGCCGCTCACCCTCTCACCGCAGCTGCGCAAGCCAGAGGGTCCTTCTCCGAAAGTCGTTCGTACCCACAACTTCCCCACCAATAGACCCACACACGCACGCATTGACGCCCCACTCACCTGTGAGACTATCCCATCTAGTTCACCCTTACCATCGTATCAACCCTAGTCAATTATCAGAAGACTGATTATCAACTACATGAACCATCAGCTGGCCATGCGGAATCGCGGCCCATCGAGTGATTAAGAGTCCGTCGGTTATAAGAGTGAGGTTGTTACCGTGTCTTTCCCTTGTTCCGCTCATCACATAGGCGATCAATAGACTCGTCGAGGCAAACTCAAACTCTCGGAATCCTCATTACGAATCGACCGAACACAGAGAGAGAATATCTTGTCAAACCAGTTTCCTTTGTCCCAGAGTCTCGCCGAAGAATTAATTACAACAGAGCCAGATTCGCTCTCGCGCCCACACGCCCTCACCCACCATTGTATCAAACATTCCATTAAAAAGGATTTTAGACTTGCCGATGAATCTATTGACATATACTTTCGCCTCTGGGATACAATAAGTGCTTTTTATTACCGCCATATGAAGTGTGTCATGCTTGTTTTCAAACTCGACCAGTCGCCGATTGTGATCGATACAGGGGCGAACTAATGAGATGCCGGGTAGGAAAAGTAGAGGTTACAATTGATAGAAGTGTTTTTAGTCATTCAGTTCGTTAAATGCATAAGTGTTTATTCATTCATTTTAGTCAAATGCATAACAGTTTCGTTATTCATATTGCATAATTGCATAATTTAGTTAAATGCATAAGTGTTTATTCATTCATTTTAGTCAAATGCATAAGAGTTTTTGTTATTCATATTGCATAATTGCATAATGTCACAACTGCATACGTTTTTGTCGTTCATATTAGTTAATTGCATAATCTTGCCCATGAATTATTGACGCATGTTTGACCTGCATGATAGAATGTCACGTGCTTGTTAGAATAAAATTGTAATCAAGAAGCATATCGAGTGTTCCTTCCAAGTCCATGCAAAACTGTCTTATTCTTGACAACTGTATCCTGTGATGAGATATGAAAATGGAGACCTAAAATATTATAACACACACTAGGATAATCGGTAAATGAATCTATGATAATCGTGTTATCCTGATTGATAACTCTGGATAAACGAAACTAAGCAAATTATCATAACTGCACACATTAACATAATCGCAAGCCTCCGCATAAATTACTACGATTATCTCCGTGATTATCATAATGTATGCATATAATCACACGCATTATCATAATTTATGCATATTATTACACACACTATCATAATTAATGCGAATTGCGCATTTTTCGGAAAATTATTAATTTTTATTATTTTCATCAAAATTTCATAACCCGACACATACAACACATCTCTCTATTTCAGTTGAGCGAGTTCAGAGCGCTCGTCCCTGCTGATGTTACTAATGGGTTTCTTAGCGTTTTTGAAGATGGCGGCGATTTCAGATCTTGCCACGTCTACTGGGATGTGACCCAACCCTTTGAGGACTACCGAGACAACCTGGGAAATTATATCCACTGGGATATGTTTGGGGGTGACTGCAAATGTTGTATGGTGGTTCTGACCACCTTGCGGGTGTTGTATATATTGTCTTGACAAATAATAAAAATAAAAACATTGAATGGGAAACTTTTTTTAATTATGCACATTTATGAAGTTATGTAATTATGAAAATTAGGCTTCACTTCGTTGTCTAGAGGTGTATTACCAATCGTGATAATACAATGAAGCATGTGTAATTGTATTAAGTTATGCAAATGCATGCAATTATTACAAATCGTGATAATGATTATTTCTTTAACTTTTATTGATTATGTTTAGTGTAATTTTGTCAGGTCTCAGAATTCAGATCTCACTGCAGGATACAATTCTTATAATTAAGATCATTATGCATGAACTTAGGAAGGAACCACTCAGACTCTTCTGTGTTGACGAAATTTTTATATAAAAAACACTCTAATATGCGGACACTCTTATGATCGAAATTGTCAACCTAGTACTACTGATCCGTACAATTAACCCTCCATGGTTACATTTGTCAAACTGAGTAACAGAACAATTGGCTAACTCCTCAGAGCAGCGCGACAATCTGCGACGATATGAAAAGTCCTTAAAATGATAATATTCATACGGAACCATACTAAAGAAACATGTGCCCAAGGGCAGAAATAGACGTCAAATAATTAATTGGTAAGATCTTATAATTAAGAAACGTTCCGCAACAATAGTATATGTGCGAGTGTTTGTCTAGCTAACAGATGCTTATCAATTGGCTCATGGGACATCAATGAAAACAATAGGCTAACCCTTCAGAGTAGCGCAACCATAAACGACGATTGGATAGTTATAAATGTCTAGTGTGTCATCAATGAGTTCATTGTTAAGATTATGCAATTAATGAAAACGAATGACTAAAATACTTCGAAACGATCGTATTCATGCAACTCAAGGACAGATCAATGCTTTTCACGATCAGCTAATAGTTAACGCACCACCTTGGGATGGCAACCCTTTTCAAAACACAAAGAGCTAACTGCTCAGAGTAGCGCGACCATACACGACGATAGGAAACGTCCTTTAAAAAATATGACGATATTCATGATGAACATGCTAAAGAAACATGTGCCCAATGGCAATTGTAGACATCAATGAATTCATTGGTAAGATTATGCAACTAATAAAATGTCCCGATACAATAGTGTGCGGGCAGTGTGCCTGTTTTCCTAAAAGATGCTTATCATTCTTTGGTTCTTTCGGTAAAGTCACGTATAAAGATAAAATAATAAATTAAATACTAGTATACGACGTTTCGATTGCAACACAAGCAATCATCATCAGGTATAAATTAAATAGAAACACAAATCTAGTATACTTAGAAATGTAATGTAATACAACAGAGAGTCGGATAACATAACAGTCAACACCCTATCTGGTTGATTACGTTCTTCCTGAGAATGCTAAATTTGAGAGAGAGATACAACACAGAACTAGAAACATATAGACAGACATATAAGCAGACAGATATCACAGAGATACATAGAGCGAGAACAAACATATGCACACAGAGAAACTACGCCTCTGTGTCGAGGCCTTAAATAGAGAGAGGGGGCGGGGCGGGGAGAGAGGGAGGGTTAGAGAAATTAGCATGTCCATGAGTGGCAACGGTGAGTGGCAAGGTGTAAAAGCTTGAGAGAGGGAGGCGGGGCAGAGAGAGAGGGGTTAGAGAAATTAGCATGTCAATGAGTAGCACGATGAGTGGTACGGTGCGAAAGCTTGAAAAAATTAGGAGACAGGGAGAGAGACACACTAAATTAAATAATAAAAATTTCGAAATGTAATGCAATGCAACACAGAGGGTCGGTCAACACACAATTAACGCATAGCCTGGTTGATTACGTTCTTCCAAAGACTGCCTCCTAATTTTTTTACATTTCTAAGTATACTAGATTTGTGTTTCTATTTAATTTATACCTGATGATGATTGCTTGTGTTGCAATCAAAACGTCGTATGCTAGTATTTAATTTAATTTATTATTTTATCTTTATACGTGACTTTACCGAAAGAACCAAAGAATAATTCCTGCAGTCACGAAAGATCCAAATTAAGTTTAGATGCTTATCAATTGGCCAATGGGACATCAATGAATTCGCGGGCAAGATTCTGATCAAAAGTAAAATCTCAACACAATAGTATTCCTGTGAGTGTGTAGATTCGTAACATAGATGCTTATAAATGTTTAGTGTGTCGTCAATGAATTCATTGGTAGGGTTATACAATTGTAGCGTCATCGTGAAGCTGTATGCGATTTCCACTACTTTAAGTCTGTAATAACAGCCTCGAGTCAGCAGGGGGCAGAAGCGAGGCTGTTGGAGATGAGTGAGGCCGTTGGGCCAAGGCAACCCAGGGTAGCTCGAGACCAGACGGTTCCAGAAGGAGGAGTGGCTAGGGGCGGAGTGAGCCAGGAACCGGTAAAAAAGCCAGACCCCTGAACGGGACCAGCAGTTGTCGTCCACTCGAAGATGAAGAGGCTGCCCTGAAGACTGCCCTGAAGACGGCCCTGAAGACCTAGGAGCCAGGGCCGGACTCGAGGACCTTGGCTCAGTCGGGTCAGATAGCCTCCCGAGACCCCGATAGCAGAGGACTCTACAGACATTAGTCCCGAATGTATAAGGAATGCCAGTGAGGAGGATATACCTTCCTAGTGTAGTTTGTGGAAGGGGCCGTACCCCTCGATGTTCTGTATCGCTATTGGAAAATACACGTGTTGCCTCCAAGAGAAGAATTATCCTCTAGTTTTGAATCCACTACACAATTAACGAAAAGGAATGACTAAAATACTTCTTAACGATCATATTCATGCAACTCAAGGGACAGAACAATGCTTTTCACAATCAGCTAATAGTTAACGCACCACCTTGGGATGGGAACCCTTTACAAAACACAAAGATAACTTTTTGGAACAATCCTATTAGTCCCGATATGCGCGTTATATGTGTGTGTTTTGTCTTCTTGCCAACTGTTGAGTTAGAGGAATCCGAGGTGAGGCGTTCCCTGTACTGAAAATACCTCGGTTCCCAGCTGGGGCGATGGGTCGGTGTGTGTGTTGAATACACGGGGTCTCGCCTGCACCGACATTCTCTCTTGGCTGCGCCGTCAGGTTCTCTCCACTGCTGGGGTGGTTGTTGAGTCGGCATGATGCTCACGCCGTCGGCAGTGCCCGTACTGGCAGGGATGGTGGGTCCAGCTCCGTCTGTGTCGATGTGCGTGATGATCCCGTCGCCAGACACCGCTCGCTCCAGACACTGTTGATCCTTGTAGACTCGACCTTTGCTGGTGTGCGCTCGGGGTTCCGAGTCCGCACGTCTGCTGGGCTGCAGCTGGTTCTGTGAGTAGCAGCTGGCTTGCGCGATGCTCGCTTGGTGCCCCTCCCCGCCCTTCCTCCAGGAGGGCTCCTGCTGTGAGCTGCTCGTCGTAGCTCCTCACTTACTCTCAGAACTCATACATTGTATTCGCACACCTCTTCTGCCTCCCTCTTCTACCCCCTCTTCTGCTGTCCGTCGCATTTCTTCTTCCGACCCTCTGGCTGAATGTCATAGATCGCTGAAACGTCGTGATTTAAATTATTTAATTTTATACCTACGTAACTTTACCGAAAGAACCAACGAGTATGGATCCCTGCAGTCACGAAAACTTAAAATCTAGATTCAATCAAAGCTTCAACCGTTTGTTCAACATCTCCGCAATTGCATCTTTCATTTTTTTCTTGATCTCTATCACTTTTTTCTTGGATGCTCCTCCTTCAGCCATTAACAAACGATCTCCCTGGATCTCATCCATCCACATCTTGCGCTGAACAAATTCCTCGTAGCGGTAGCCATTGTCCTTCAGGAGTGCGGCCTCAGTGGCCCGCAGTTCCCTCGCCTTGGCTGCGACATCTCCCTCGTCTGCTCCTGGCCTCAGGCCCCGCGCCATCACGTGATACAGGCAGTTGCTGCTCTCATTCTCGACTTTGGTGATTTTTCCACCGACTATGACGTCATAGTGCCCATTTGGGTAATCCGGCTTGGGCATTCTGTAGACCAGATGGACCGTCTTGGCCAATGTCCCATCTGACGGTTCCACCATGTGCATTCGGCGCAGCTTCCCCTTCGTTTCCGTGGAAATGACGACTCTGATTCCCATCTCCTCTGATAAAATCCGCACATCCAGCAAGGACCCACATGTCTGTGGTTCAGCAATCTTCTTGGCGTATTCTTCAATGCTCCTCAATCCAACAGAGGCAACGTCGTCATGATCTTTCGGCTTCGAGCCCCTTTCAATCTTACCAATGTAGAGAGCATTCTCGCCCGTTCTTAAGTCATCTCGAGTTCTCTGCGTGTTCAGTCCACTGTTTATTTGCCTGCTGATGACTCTGTCCATGCGGTCCTTGGCCATGGTTGCGAGGTGAGACAAAAGCTTCTGGTGCACGACTTGAATGACAGTGCTGGACAACTCTTGAGAGATGACCTCGGCGATCTCTTCTTTCACCTTCATCAGCTTTTCTTTCACCTCGTCAGTCGTACCATCCGCCATGCCACCCAACCGCTCCACATCATCCTCATTGCTTTCCATGTATCTCTCGATGCATTCACACAAACTGGGCTCGAATCCTTTCTGCAGGTTTCCCACAGTGGCCACCACGTCGTGTGTGAGTGCGCCGATGTGGACCGCGTTAACTACGCTAATTAGAACCTTCACGGGGGCTGACTTTATTTCACCTTTGGCTTTGGCAATGACGCTAAATGCTACACCGGACAGTTTGTTTTGCCACTCCAGCCCTGAGAATGCGGGGTCGAGAACCACAGAAGCAAAGTTTTTTATTCTCTCCAGTGTCGAACGAGTGCCATCTGGTTCACTGAGAAGATCAGGGTTTGAAAGGAGGTAATTATCAATGATCACTCCTAATTCTCCATTCTGCAAGCTATATTTAATTCGTGGCAAAGTCGATTCTTTGACTGCTTTCTCTACATCTTCCAGACACTTCTTGAATGCTGCATCCTCAGCCTTGCTAACCCCATACATTAGCGACTGTTCTACCATCTCCTTGCTAACATACTTAACAGCGTTCTGCACGTTGGTCTTGATTGCGTTGCTTAAGCCTCCTCCAATGTGATTTTTCAGGACTTTAGGCAGCGCTCTCAATTCCTTCCCGCGGCTTTCAAGGCTTTCAAGGTTCCACCCACTCCTCTAGATATCACTTTTCCGATGCCACCAGCAATCAAGGAGATTGCAATGGAGCACGCTTTCTCGGCCGCCCACGATTCCCAGCTGAACTCGCCCTTGGCCATCGCCATGCCCCCTTGAATGCAGTCGCCGATCCCTTCAGCAATTAGCCCCATGCCTACGTTGGACAGAAAGCCGGCCGACACGGCCATCAGGAGCACCCCGCGATGATCTGAAGCACTCCCAGCAGGAACACCAAGAGACCTTCCCAGCAGAACCGCGGTTTCTTCTTCACGGAGAACACGGCCTGCAGCCCAAGCTTCTGGAGCTCATAGAGCTCACGGTGTACCTCGTCGCCTGCTTCCAATCCCAGGGAGAAGACACTGGACTCTGTTGCCACTGCATCCTGACCAGCACTCTTGATCTCGGTCAGCTTCTTCGTGGCCTTAGCGATGTTCTTTTTGAAGAAGTCCAGAACCTGACCCTTCACCTGAAAGTGCAGTGCAAACTGGCTCATCTCTTCATCCTCATGCTTCTTTTTCTTAGATGGTTTTACACAACCAGAAAGCTGCACAAACTGTGAAGTGAGCATGTGCTGCTCCTGAAAGTTCATCAGCGACTCCTGTGCTTTACTCAAATCCTTCAGTGCCCAATCTAAGTAACTTTTACCAGCTATCGTAATGACGCAGTAAGCGTGATTGTAATATGCGATAGCTGCCCACGGGTGATCCATTGTGATGGCCTTTTTGTACAACTCCATAGCTTCACTCTGCCTGCCATCGATGAGTGCAGCGTTCCCGAAATTGACGAAGTGGTGGACGTTGTGTGATGGCGACTTGCCATCTGCCGAGTTCAGTTTTGCAGCCTCCAGGTCGGCACGCAGGTTCCTCAGGAGTTCCTCCTCCTTCAGCTCCTTGATGTCTCTGGCCTTGATTTGTAGCCACATCCCCCAGTACTCGTTGAGGACGGCGACTGCGACGTCCCTGCGGTCGGGGTCTGCGATCTTGCCATGAACACTCCGCTTGATGCTGCAGTACTCGACAAACAGCCTCTCCATGAGCCTCACCTCCGGCACATCATCCTCCAGCACATGCTCCATGTGCTGGATGGACATTGAGTCCCGGACCCTCTTGGCCTCGTTCAGACTCGTGCACTCCCCAAGCAAAGAGTGTGACCGCTTGATGCACGCTATGATGAGAGCCGACCCGGGCTGCCCCTTGCGTGCTGTCCGGCCGAACGCCTGCCGCTCCACGCGCTCGTTCTGTGCGAGGAACGCAAGCACCACGAAAAGACCCCAGCGGCCTCCACTTCCCGGGTCACCTTGACGTCGGTGCCACGGCCCGCGAGGTTGGTGGCCACAACGACGTCTCCTGGACACAGCTCCTGCGTGGAGATGTCAAAACCGCCCTCATCATCGTTGCGGCAGTAGAGGCTGACCCGGCCAGGAGCATGCTTCTCGATGGCCTCGTGGAATCTCCTCGCCTTGTTGATGTCTTCGCAGATCACCAGGGCCGCTCTGCCTTGCGACAGCCCTTGGGGCTCACCTCGTCCGTTACCACAGAGCAGAGGCTATCCAACCAACGTTGGGTGTCTTTCTTCACGATGCCCTCGACTCAAAGAGCAGCTTTGCTTTAAAGGGTGGTATTATGCAGAACGAGAGTTGTGGGTAAAGTTTCTGCAAAAACTTCTGATCCGACAGTGGCCCCAGTGTGCCTGAGGTGCCATACAGCTGACCATTGTACATTTCCAAGAAAGCCACGTTGGAGATGAAGTTGGTTATCGCCGTCAGAGAGCTCAGTTTCGTTTGATGTTTCATTTCGAGGAACTGCTGCAATCCATCTCCCCACCTCCTGCTGAGTTGGACCACGCCCGTGGACTTGAAGTCCACCGGGATGATCTGATCTCCCTTCACCAGATACTGCCGCCCTTCTTCGAGTTTCCTTGCCGAGAAGGCATTCTCCACCCACGTGGGCAGCTTTGCCTTCACGATTGTCTCCAGGAATGCCGGCACATTCACCTTCTCTTTGCTCACTCCTCTTCGGCTGTCAGTGAAGTGGAGCTTGTCCGTCACCTTTTGGGTGATTCGGCCAACCAACGCCTCCTCTGAATCGTAAAGGACGCTGCATAAACCCTCGTCTAGCACCAAAATGGGAACCTTAGTTACGTATGTATCTAGCTCATCAGTATCATCATCGTCGTCATCGTCTTCATTGCAACGTGTTGTTGTTCTTGTTGTTGTCATCTGCTGCAGCATTCCCCATTCGTCCACAGTACACGCCGTGAACTGGACAGGAAGGTACTCTTGTAACGTGCTCATGAACTCCAACATTACCTTCTGATTCACACCTTTAAGCAGCTCCACCACTCTCTCTGGCTTGCATTCCGGGTCACTGATTTCTGTGATAAATCCGGTCGGCAGGAGGCCCCTGTCCTCTGCTGCTTGCAGCAATTGCAGGGGACTTTCAAGCTCTTCATTTTCAAGTTGTTTTTCTGCATCTCCTCCTTCTCCTCGTTCTGCGTCAATCGCATTGAATGCAGCCACATGAAACGCCATGGCAGGTCCCCTGACATACGTCCGTCTTGCGAGGGCACGTGACCAAATGTGCTGACCAAGCTCCATATCATTGCCAGCACCGGGTCGAGGTGCTGCATTCCAACCATTTCGTTTGACAGGTAGGTGAACTGCACGCCTTGGTCCAGCAACAGGAAATCCACCTCGTCGACCACTATGCACTGGAACCTACGCCAGGGCCTGATGTCCTTCATCTCGAACACCTGACGGAGGTGGTCGGCTGCAAATGATTCGATGGTGCCATAGACGACGTTGCAGCTGTAGCACGCGCGCCGCTCGGCATCCTCAGCCTTGTCGGTGTTCGTGTCGACCGTGATTCCGAAAAGGTCGTAAAACTTCTTCCACTCGCGAGCATCACGCTCTGACAGCACGGCAGAGCTGGACACGACGTCAACCTTCTGCCCTCCAAGGGCACGCGCAACGGCAAACATGGCGATAACACACGACTTTCCCTCACCCGTGCCGATCTCCATAAGGCGTCCAGATGCTGACAGGGCCAGAAGGCACCAGCTGACCATTTGGGTTTCTCGAGGCCACCACCCAAACAAATGATGAACGCCTGTGCACAACACCCCAGGGCGGCTTCTAAGCCGCCGCTGTCATCACCCAATTCCGATTGTAAAAACGCTTCCTTGAAACCACGGGTCCAACGACCACACGGTTATCCTCAATGCTTTTTAGGACCGCTCCAACGACGCACTGGGTCTTGTCAAGTGCGCGGTCGTCGATGCCTCCCTGAGCCCTAATTTGTTCAATAAGGGACTCGAGAGAGGTTCTGTTCTCTTCAGCGAATGATTTCATCAGGCAATGTGCAAAATCTTCGTCCACTTCGGAAGTCTTCAAATGCTCACGCAGTCTTGTCTTGCCTTGCTTGCTACCGCCACTGTGCCACGACGCAGCCACGCGGTGAGTCTTCAACGAATGCAAGAACTCCGCGATGATCACGGGGCTTTCAGGGAATGCCACGACAACCAGGGTGTGCAGAACATCGATTGCTTCCAGCGGAGACCACAACCCGGCATCGACCAACTCCATGATGTGATTGCTGGTCTCACGGCCGCTCGCCATCTCGGTTGAAGCCAAAACCCTTGCGATGAGAAGTTTGAAACACGTTTTTTCAGGGTCGGTGATAGCACTGCCATCGACATCGCCATCATCATCATCACCGTCCCACCGTCATGTTCATCACTGCTGCAGCGTCTCTCTTGCTGCAAGTAACAAATCAACGATTCCAGGAAGTTTACATAGAGGAGTTCTTCTCCGTCAACACCATCCTCTCTATTCCACACCTTTGCCACGTCTAACATTTTTAGATTAAACCTCCCAGACCCCACGTGAACGTCGAACGTGCAGAGCACGAGGAGAAACAGTGACCGGCTCACGAGGAGACGCTCTCGGGCATCCCGGCCGATCGAGATATTTCCGCCACGAAGGTCTGCAGCTCGTCGGCAATGCCACTCATCTTGTACTCCTCCTCACAGAGGTCAGAGGTGGCTACCAGCAGCTCGATGAGGAACACCTGGACGTGCTGAAGAGGAACTCTCTTGGGCGTGTTGGTTGCCTTGTCGCCAAATAGAAGTTCTGCCAGCGAGGCCACAACGCGCGCTACCAGATCAGAGTCCATCCCGCCAAGGTCCAGTGACACAATGCAGCAGTTGTAATGCTTCGACAGCACTTCGAGGAGGTCGTTACACTCGCCCTCTTCGTTGCCGTCGTCTTCATTCAGTTGAATTTTGTCAAACTCGTCGAAGGCTAGCATAGAAGCCTTGATCGATTGTCGATGGATGGTGTTTTCCTTCAGCATTTTTTCCTTCTGAAGCCACGCGTCGGTTTGGCGACCCAGTGCGTTTAGCCTCTGCTTCAGGGCTTCCTTTTGAACTTCACTTTGTTTTTTTTCCTCTTCCTCCTGCCTCTTCCTCTTCTCTTCATCAAGGCATTTACTCTCTTCCTCTTGCCTCTGAGCGCCAGCCTGCAACTGATCACTTTGTAGTTTGAAGAAGCAACGTGAGCACTCGTACGCTCCAGTACGACCCACCTCTCGATAATATTTCCCGCCATTGAACACGAAGACATTGCGTCCACACAGAACTTTCGTATGGAAGTCATTGAAGCTCTTACAGGGCGGCAGTCGGATTCTACAGATGTGGCAGTTGCAGCCTTTGCTTTCAGAGGGAACTTTGTTCCCCATTGCCTATTTCTCTATGTGTCTCTGTGTGTCTCTCCCTGTCCCTTTCCCCTCACTATCAAACGTATATAGTTAACCGTGCTAATCGGAGCTGCGGGGGAAGGATACCAAACTTAACACAAAAATAAGTGAAAAGAAAGGAGTTTGAATGTATATTATTTAAATGTGCGTAGCTCCAGAGGCTTTCCAGACGGCCACAAAAGAGCATCTGAAATCTTGTGATATGGTGACCGTCTTTGTTTGACCAGCCAAATACTGCTGCTACTGCCAGGATGACCAAAGTTCACGTGATGGTGTATGCTCCTTGACGAGATCAGCGAGGTATTGTGGTTCATTGTGGCAAGCACTGTGTGTGTAATGAGTGCGACCTCGTGTTGTTGTTGCTGCGGCTACAGCGCCCAGCGGGAGCTTTCAGGGTAGATGGTAATGCAGCCCTGCCAAAAAGAAAACGAGGGAGATATACGTTGAGCATTATTCTCACGAAATTTTAACAAAATACTGTCGGTATTGAACACGTGCGTGATTCTTTTTTTTATACGAATCAGCGACATAGACAACTGCGCCGTCTCACTCTTTCATTCCTTCTCCATTCTCCTTCACTTCCACTGGAACCAATTCCCACTGCACCACACAGAGCAACCATATTCACAATAACAAGCTGCTTCTGTTCCTCCCTTTAAAAACCCTCAATGTCTTCTCCTGCAGCACGTCGTCATCCTGCTACTGCTATTCCTCCCAGCTGTGACCAGCCTTACCTCTTCTCCAGCCCATGCCACGCTCGTTTATAAATGTGTAAAGAAGCTTTCTTGAGACGTTCAGATCTCAGGGACACGGGGAGCTTGGGGACAGTGACTCCTCTTAATTCAGATCTCCTGTCCGGGTCTTCTTTTGGGAACTCTTGGACATAATCCCACCGCTGCCACCAGAGTAAAGAAGCTCCGTTGATATGTTCATGAAGATGAAGGTTCTATATTTATTCTCGTATGTGTGGGAGGTCGACATCTCTCCTACGAGTACAGTACTGCTCCAGTGGAGCCACAAACTCGTCTTTGTGCCAGCAAGTGCCCCGACCGTCGGCGATGTTCCCTTTTTTCAACGGTTTTGTTTCAACGTTTTTATTTAACTCCACTCCTATGTTTGGCGTGGTCAAATCTTGTCATCAAAAGTTAGTCTACTTTCTGTTGTCCAATCAATTCCAAACTTTGCACACGTACTCAGATTCGGAGACAATGCATGCATATATCAAAATCGGCATCAATCAATCAATTAATTGCCTCCTTTAAGCAATTGAAATGTTGTATGGACGCCTTATTGAATATATATTTGTGTAGGTCAAAAACGCCGCGGTCCCTAAACTCTGAAATCGCCTCGCCCAAGAAGCAGGCGCCACGCGACGTCTCAGGCGTCACGCCTGCTCCGTGTGAACGAGTTACGGGCACCCACCACACAAATAAAAGTTGTACATTGAAGATTCATTTATAAAGTAATCAATTAATTCAAGTAAGCGTTGATGTGGGAGCAGGCGCCGCATCATTGACGTACTTCTCGAGTTAAACGAAGTTGTGAAAAAACTAGATTTGACGACGACATAAATATTATGTCGTCGTCAAATCTAGTAATCAAAATGTCGTCCAGTTTCCGTTGTCCAATCGATCCCAAATTTTGCACACACACTCAGAGCCAGAGACAATGCATGCCTATATCAAATCGGCATCAATTAATCAATTACTTGCCTCGTTTAAAGCAATTCATATTTTGTATGGAAGCCTTATTCAACGAGTGCTTTCCGAACTGGTTTTGTGACAAAAAAATATTAATACCAACGTAGGAGTCGAGAGTTTGAACACACTCGGAACATTTTTTTGTACTATTTTTGGTATTTTCCTTTTTTAAGGCAAACAGTGACATGAAATGCTATGGTCTCTTTACAAAAGATGTTTATTATGATGTAGCGCATCCAATGGAACAATGCAAGGATAGTGTCAATGACGTAATTTTTGCACAAACCTTATATGCGCAAGGCACTCTTAATAGCTGATGAAAGACCCAATGAAGATTCAAATGAACTCTACCTATATTCCACACAATGATTGATCGAACAGTATCCTGGCATAGTCACTCGACACTTCATGATTCGATTGAACGCACTCATGGAATTTTTGACAAATAATAATGAAGTGTTTGGTTGTCGATTGAAGGATTACTGGTGGCGAATCGAGTTCCTAAATCGTGGAAGTCCACATATACACATCCTGGTGTGGATAGAAGATCATCCCTCATTTAATACACCTAAAGGGAATCAATCAATTTGATCAAGTAAAAAAAGCCGGACGAGAGTTCTGAGCTACATGAGCTTGTGAAAAAGTGTCAGGTTCAACATCATACAAACACATGCAAGAAGAATAATGACGACTCATAAACAGCATGCTGCTTCAAATTTCCATGACAAGTTTGTGCTGAAACCCGCATCGTCTCTGAAACATCTGATGACTTCATTAGTAATGGTGGCCGAACATGCTTGCTGAAGCGAAGATACGAAGACCGATGGATTAACAATTACAATCCTACACTCAACAACCTCTGGAAAGGAAATATGGACATCCAGCCATGCAGATCAAATGAGTCAATCGCGTACTACATTGCAAATACATTGCTAAATCTGAACCTACAGAGCTTTCCCCAGGAATCAGACAAGCAATACAGCAAATTCGACGTGATTAAAATGATGTGTCGCGCAAACTGTTCAAGATCTGCATGAGAATAATGAAGGAGTGGCAGATTTCAGCTAGTAATGTGTATTCCGATTATGTCATCTCAACCTCCGAGCGAGTTCAAGAAAATGTGTCTTCCTCAATACTCGAAAACCCGAGCAGTGATACAGAATGTTGAGATTCAATGAACAAGGTCAGGCATCTGGATATTGCACCAGCATCTTTGAGCGATACGAAAAGCGTCCTTTACAATAAATATGTGCTTAGTAGAGTTTAAAATGTTGTTTGAACCACATTATGCAAAAGCACAAGACGATCTTTAAGTAAGTATCGATGAAGATGCATATGAAGAAGTCAAGAAGTCTGCAAGAGGAAGAGAGATGATCACGCTCACTGATAGAACAAAAATGTTCAAAATAAATGTTCCAGCAATTGTTAGAGTGCCATACTTTATGGTTGTAACCGATCCTGAAAACTACTATTCTAGCCTTCTGGTTCAATACAAACCATACAAAAGTGAGAAAGAGCTATTGCAAGGATTTGGTACTGCAAAGGAAGCATTTCTGGCAAATGAACAACAGCTCAAACAGATGAGGGAACATATGGAAGTGCATCGTGAAAAATTACAGAAAAATGGAGAATGCATTAAATCAAGTTCATGCACTCAACATTCTCGAAGAAGCTGTACCAGTTCAAATGGAAGATAAAGAAGAAGAGGTGCCAGATGTGCCATTGGATGAAGAACAATTCCAATCAGCACGTAGAGCAATGAATGTAGGACAACAGGAAATGTTTAGAATGGTCACAGAAAGCATTAACAAGTAATTGCATAAAGACCCTGAGAGTGAAGACTCTCCTGAACGCTTAAGAGTCTTCATCACTGCGGGAGCTGTAGTGGGAAAACATTCCTACTGAAATTGTTTAAAAACCAAATCGATCGTTGCTTTGCAGAGAAAGCTGTAATAGTCTGTGCGTTAACTGGAGTCGCTGCGTGCCTTATCGGTGGATCAACTATTCATTCCACATTGAAATTGCCTGTTCAAAGAGATGGTCAAGAGCTACCATGTCACCATTAACCGGACATTACTTAAGAACCATGCAACTACAATGGAAGGACATTGAATGCATCATCATCGATGAGATATCAATGGTCTCATATAAGATGCTATGCGTTATTGATATGCGTCTTCGACAGCTGAAGGATAAGTATGATCAATTATTCGGTGGCATCAATGTCCTGCTCTTTGGCGATTTGATGCAGCTTCCTCCAGTTAGACCGAATAACACAACTGTGACTCTTATATATGATCTGCCAGAACATCTACAACCAGTCACTCATCTATGGAGATTATTCACACTGTGCAAGCTTAAAGAAAATATGATACAGCAAGGTGAGAATACGTTCATCAATGTATTGAATGCACTTCGAGTTGGAGAAATGAGACATGAGCATTTTGCAGTATTGGAAAGCAGGCGTCTTCAAGAACCAATTGGAGAGTTTGCCATAGATAAAGCTCTGAGAATCTATCCAACGAATAATCAAGTGGATGCTCATAATGAAGCAGTGCTTCAATACTTCAGAGCTCTTAAGACCCCTATGTACACAATAACAACACACGATCAATTAGTGGATGCCACGAGAAATGTTTAAATGATCGAAATATACACAATCATTCCAAAATACATCATCACTGGGGAGCTGTAGTGGGAGGCTTGCCACATGAATTTATATTTATAGGAGCCAAAAAATGTCCTTTCGAGATATCAATGTTGGATCCTAAAATTTGTTTTGCTCCTATAAATATCAATTGGATATATCAGAAAAATCACTTGGCATATTCCTGGTCGTGCACAATTGCACGAAAGACAAAATACCTTAAATATTTTTAGTGCACTTTAAAATTAAACCGTTGGTTCAAAAATAAAGGTTTAGGAGTTTATTATATTTCTCTCCCCGCCTTCAATTAGCTACCACCTGTCATATCTTGCTAAAGTGCCTTCATCTCTGGATGTTAGACATCCGGCTACCTGTGTTTACAACGTGTATGTATGTTTATCAATTCACTGTGTAATCCTAACAGTATTTCATCCATTCCATGTGTAGCCCCCACATATGTATGTAGCCAACTCTATCGGGCAAAACATAAGTTGCTTGGCCATGTGGTGGCTGGACATGCAGGCTACGTGAACCAGCTAGTGCAGCCTTGCCTATCGCAGGAGCTCACTGATGGGATTGTGGTAAGAGATGCTATGAGAACAAGTAAATAACTTTTATTTTCCAGACAAAGCCCACTGAGGTATTAGCTCGTTTTATAGGCGACTTGGCCATAAAGGATAGTTCAGCAAAGTGGCTTATCCCGTGTAAATTCAAAGCAGCAGCCAGATGCCCTAAACGTGTGTTAAATCTAAACTTGAAGGGAAAAACCAGAGGACCCAGAGAAATCCACGTAACCACCAGGAGGAGAAGGAGAGACGCAGACTTCAAATATACAACCAGCATCGTCAGGATCTTGATCGAACCCACGGCCTCTTGAATACCAGGCGAGGGAGATAACATATCGCAACCACCACAAGCTTTCACTCACTCTCTCACTCTGTAGAACCGGAGGAGATCATACGAACACCACTCACTCACATTGTAGAATAGGGGGAGATCATACAAACACCACTTACCTACTCTCACTCTGTATAAGAAGGGAGAAAATAAAAACTCCACTCACTCAATCTCACTTTAAAATGGGGGAGATCAACCAAACTGCACTCACTCTTACTCTCTAGAACTGGGGGAGAACATACAATCTGCACTCACTCTGATTGTAGAATAGGGTGGGATCATACAAGCTCCACGCACTCGGTAGAACAGGGGGAGATCATACAAACTCCTCTGACTCTCACTCTATAGAACAAGGGGAGAACATACAAACTCCACTCATTCACACTATGTAGAATAGCGCGGGAGGAGATCATACGAATTCCACTTTTTCACTCTGCAGAACAGGGAGAGATCATGCAAACTCCACTTACTCTCACTGAAGAATAGGGGGGATCATCCAAACTCCACTCACTTAATCTAACTGTAGAACAGGCGAATATCACACAAACTCCACTCACTGTAGTACAGGGAGAGATCATAGAAACTCCACTCACTCCCACTATGTAGAACAGGGGGAAAACATACAAACGCTACTCACTGTAGCAGAGAGGGAGATCATACAAACTACACTCACTCTGTAGTACAGGGAGAGATAATAGAAACTATACTCACTCTCAATGTAAAATAGGGGAGATCATATAAACGCCACTCATTCTCACTGTAGAACAGCGGGAAATCGTGCAAACTCCACTCACTATCTCTCACTATTTTAAACATGGTGAGAACATACTAACTAAAATCATTCACTCTCACTCTTTAGAACGGGGGGAGCTCATCCTAGCTCCACTCACACACTCTCTTAAACGGGGGAGATCACGTGAACTGCACTCACTTTCTTCTGTAGAACAGGGGAGATCATACAAACTCCACGCAATCACTCTCACTGCAGAATAGGGGGAGAAAATAAAACTCCAATTATTCCCTTTGTACAACAGAGGGAGATTATATAATCTCGACTCACTCACTCTGTAGAACAGGGGGGAAACACACAAACTCTAAATATACAACAGACATCGTTAGGGTCCTGGATCTTACTCATAACCTACTACATACCATGCGAGGGACATACAATCTCGCAGAGCACCCACCTCTGCGTCGCTTGGGCAAGGAGGAATGATGAGGGGACGTAGCTGTTTTCAAGTGGTCTTATATACAGACTCCAGTGGTCATTTCCACTGTCGTTGTGACTCACCACATAGACTTTGACCGTGCAAACAGAACAGCGCATTTAAGACCGGAAGCAGGTGGATTGCTTAACTATTCTGGCAAATCGCCCGATGATGTTGTATGTAATTACCACCGAACGTTTTACTCAAATTGTAAATGTTGTGGATTTACTCTCTAACAACACCAGTCGGCTGAAGTAGTAACTAATTGGCGCTTTATTTACGTGACACATCCCTTACTAATCGGCTGTGTCGGGTGGTGGAGGGTTACGACACTTATACTTACGCGATCTAACCCAAAAACCTTAATTATTAATAATATTGGTCGCGAAAGCCTATTTGTTAAACAGAAAAGGGAAGTTCAGTCAGAAGTCATGATGTTAATAAGTTATATAATGTAGCAATATATAAGGGTGTTAAATGCTATATCTATGGGACCTTTGGTGCAGGTATAGGGCGCCACAGTAGCGAGATGTTAACTACCTCGCCTGGTATATTGCAGGGCACAAGTTAGATCCCGAACCTGATGCCTGATGTTTTTATTTTTGGGAATTTGCATGTCTATTTCCCCATGGAGTTTGTGAGGACTTTTCTTGGGGTCCTCCGATTTTTACATCCACATTTGGAATCAACATCACGCGTTTAGAGTATAATTCGTCTCTATGTATTTCTATGTATCTCTATGAGTCTCTATGAGTATGGGTCTCTTTGATTCTCTGTGGTGTATGGGTCTCTACGAGTCTGTAAAAACACGTGTTGAGAGTATTTGGCTGCTGATAAAAGTATCGACATTATGAGCCACTTCATTGAGCTATCATTTATGGCCAGATCGCTTCTGAAAAATAGACATACTGTAGCAGAGCGGGACTTACCTGGTAAAGAAAATAGTTTTTTGTAGTTTGTAATAAATATTCGCCTTGCTCTGTCTGTATTATATAGACAGGCTCACCATGATAGTTTATCGAGCAGGTAGTCTTTTTTTCTAAAGTAAGGGTAAGCGTGGAATGTATTAAACAAACTCAAAGACATGACACCCACGCAGTCACAACAAGAGCTAAAGGTTAGGGGCTGTTGGGGCAAGTGCTGTTAGCGAATAGCACCTATGAAGGCTGGGAAGGTACACGAAGGGTGGGCGTTCAGCACCATGGCCGTCCGCCTTTATCTCCCTAGCGGCTATTTCTACACACCACACCAAGTAGGACTCATTTCAGGCTGACTCGACCTAGGGGTGGCCCAGGACAAGTTCAGATAATTGTCACTGGTGTTGGCCTTAAACGGAAATTGAACCCATGCTAACCACGACACTATCGCTTTCCATATCATCGAGTGGTGGGCTGGTTGGTGTAACTTTCATGCTGGTTGC
The DNA here is from genome assembly GCA_018977245.1 of Lethenteron camtschaticum. Classification (NCBI taxonomy): domain Eukaryota; kingdom Metazoa; phylum Chordata; class Hyperoartia; order Petromyzontiformes; family Petromyzontidae; genus Lethenteron; species Lethenteron camtschaticum. The sequence continues at coordinate 20,147 of WFAB01001854.1, read as the reverse complement.
ATCAACCATCAAATCGTCGGCACCAAAATCATAAATTGCTTACGACACTTCACGATTGGCGAGATTTTAACTACTTCACCTGGTATACATGGGGTTATGGGTTTGATCCAGATCCTGATGCCTGCTTTATATTAGGAGTTTGCGGTGTCTTTTCTCTCTCCCGTGGTCGCTTGAATTTTCTTAGGGTCCACCGGTTTTTTCCCTTCACATTTAAAATTGACATGCGTCCAGAGTTTTTGGCTGCTATAAATTTCCACATATGATAAGCCACTTCGTTGAGCTACCATTTTTGAGGTTTGTTTAGAGGCGCTTTGAGTCCGCTCCACCAACAATAGTGCAGCAGCGAGTTCAACCCATCCCACTTAATCCGCGATACCGTCTGCCGGATAAGGTTGAACCTGCAGACAAAGTACAACGTACAAATCGTAAAACTACATAAATTTATGTTGATGTTTAACACTGAACTCAAGATTGGGGTAATGCAGCAGCAACAACAACAGTCCAGGACCACACCAAGACAACAACAACAGTCACAGACCAAACCAAGACAACAACAGTCCCAGACCACACCAAGACAACAACAAAACAACAACAGTCCCAGACCACACCAAGACAACATCAACCATAGTCCCAGAATGCTGACACAAGACACACAGTCATCCTTCAATTACATTGCACATTAAAATGTAGCTATCGATACACAGGTAGGTATCAAAATTACAAACCACACTGGCAAGTGTGGCTGTATCCAGCACCAACTTGATTAACTATTAAATCTATTTCCAATCAGGGCGTCAACCGCTACCTGTGAGTAAGCCCGGTTCTCAAGTGAGACAAAAATCTCCCTTGTAGCCTGAACAGACTGCTGAGGCAAGTGCTGTTAGCAAGTAGTAGCAACTCATGAAGACCGGCACTGTGGGACGCGACGGGGTGGGTAGCTAGAACAACGCCCGGCCTTTTTGTCTCCCGAGTGAGGGTGTTTTTACACACCGCAACAGATACGACTCATTGAGACTGAGTCGACTTAGGGGAGTACCATGACCGTTTCAGATTCACCCTCGCTGGTGTTGGTGGCCGTGAGTGGAAATCGAACTCGGGTCGCCGGGTTTGTCGCGCGGCGCGCGAACCGCTACAGCACAGCTCCCCTAAAACACACACACAAAGAGAGACAGATCCCTCATATAACCTTGGCAGAATGTTGGGCAAGTGCTGTTAGCCAGCACGAATGAAGGCCAGTACTGCACACGATGGGGTGGGTGATGTAGTCAGAACCACACCCACCCCTGTCCAGCTGCCTTTGTCTCCCCAAAGGCGGCCAGAGCACTGGGTACTCATTTAAATATGAGTTGCCCTAGTGGGAGCCCAGGACTGGTTCAGATAACTGCAAGTGGGTGTTGGTTGGCCGTGGGTAGAAATCGAAATCGTGCGGGGCACACGAACCATTGTGCCGCAACTCCATACGCACACGCTAACAACATGCCACACGGAAGACAAACAATTCTGAAAGCTGGGGCTCTCTATTTGGGGGATTCATATTGGATATGCGTCTCCTGTTAGGTGGCGACTTTAGCGTTATTTTCCTCCACTTCTTGACCACGAGGGCACCATGGTGGCTAGGAGATGTAATCTCCCTCGCCTGGTATACAGGAGGTCGTGAGTTCCATCCCGAACCTGACGACGACTGTATATTTTGAGTTGCATGTTTATCTCTCCCTGTCGTCACGTGGATTTTACTCAGGGTCCTCCGGTTTTTACTTTCCACATTTAGGATAAACATCACGCATTTTCGAGTATTTGGCTGCTATAAATTCCCACGTGATGATAAGCCACTTCATTGAGCTAGTATTTGTGATACCTAGGTCGCTTCTGAAAAATAGCTACATAGCTCAGTGGGCCTTACCTGGTAAAATAAAAATAGTTTAGTAACGTTCATAAGCAACGTTTTGGGTTAGATCGCGTTATTTATAAATGTGTCGTAACCCTCCACCACCCGACATAGCCAATCAGCAAAAAAGTGTCACGTTGACAAAAGACAAATAGTTCTCTACTTTAGCCCACCGGTGTGTTGAAGCGTGAACCACAACTTTACAATTTTTGAATTCGCCGTTTTCTGGTAATTGCGATTAAAGTTTTTATTCACTTCTCAGCGGAAATAACAAAGAAACCCAAAGAAAGCAACACTTGGAGTAACATTCCATCCCGGGCGTCTCGACAGGCCCCTTCCGATCTTCGTCCATCGCGGTGCCCCCACCTACAATACGACAAAAGCCAGCCACCGCAACGCCCACCGCCCGCGCCCCTTTCCCCACTGTCGCCACCATTCACCCTCGCAACGCTCCTTCGCATCGCCCTCCCCCCCCCGTGTCGGGCGCTCCTCGCCTGCACACCTCAGTAGGCCAGTTAAATACACACGGCCACCCTCACCGTCCCTTCCCCATACCCACGGCCCTCCCTACCCCACCCGGGTAGGGGCCACCTCCACTTTACCCCCGCAGCCCTGTGTCCCAACCTTGCCCGGTCCACTTCCATCACCCTTTCCAGCAACCTCCTCGCCCATTGACATACCCCCAAGGCAGCACAGGGGACCCGTCCAGCTCCTTTCTGCGCGCCCCCACAAAGCCTCCTTTGTCGCACCTATTACGGCCCACGGCCGGTCTCTGTCTCCCTCCCCCACCCCCTCAAGGCACCCCACATAATGTCCTGCTCAGTCACCTGCGCCGGGTAGTACCGGTTCAGCAGCGGGCCGTTCCTCCTCCATACCTCCCGCGCAAAGGGGCACCTCACCATTGCGTGTACCGCATCCTCATCCTTGCCGCAACCTCTCGGGCATTTGGGGGAGTATGCTAATTGGCGGGCGAACATGAAGCTCCTTGTCCCTAGCTTATCCCGCACCACCAACCATGACAAGTCTCTTTGCTCCTTTGTGAGCGCCTTTGATGCGGTGTTCTTCCATACTTGCCGGTGTACTGCTCTCTTTACCCCTGCCACCTCCTCGCAAGCCTCCCCTTTATTCACTTCTGCCTTCACTTTCTTGGGGTCCATGGGCCCCTTTCCTGGTGCAAGCCATACTCCTTTATGTAATCCCCCACCACCATATGTAGCCATCCCTGTGGCCAGGCCAGAGGCGTGCCCCTCGTCAGCTGGGACATCCCGAGCCCCCTCATTAATCACTCCAGACGATACCTCAAGTAGCAGGCTGCCTTCCCCGGGGTGCTTCGGAGTAGAACAGCCTCAGCGAGTTGCACACAAAGGTTGAGAGCAGGACCCGCACCACATCTGGGGCCCCATCCCCCGTTCTCTACACGTTTGCACATCGCTACCCTCTTTACCCTATCCATCCCCCCCCCAGATGAACCGAAATAATGCTGACATTAGGCTCCTTATATCCCCTTGCCTGGTGGTATACATATGCTAGATAATTAAGGGTCAGCATCACCTCCGTCCTCACTACCATGATCCTTCCATCGACAGCTTCCTCCCTGCCCACCTTCGCAGCTGCTCCCTCACCTGTCCTATCTTCCTTCCCCAGTTCCTCTCCGCTGACTTCTCTCGAAAGAAGTCTATACCTAATATCCTGACCTCCTCTGCCCTCATCTCCAGCTCGGGTGGCCGCCCTCGAACAGTCTCGAGTCTCCAAAGACCATCAGCACACTTTTCTTGGCGTTTACATTCAAACCAGAGGCCCATCCGAATCGTTTCGTCTCTTCCCCGGCCCCCATACCGATGCCACTTCCCTGCAGATGATGACCATCGTCCATGTACATCACTACCTTCCCTGCTCCTTGTTCCCTGGGACTGTCACTCCCCTGATCCCCTGGCTATTCCGTATCGCCTGTGCGAGAGGTTCCATGCCCATTACGAACAGCACCGGGACATCGGGCAACCTTGCCTTACCCCCGACTCCACTAAGATCGTCTCTGAGAGTTCTCGTCCACCATCACCCTGGTCCTGAGTCCTTGGTATTTGCATCTCACCCATTCCACTAGGGGCCCCCTCACTCCCATTTTGTCTAGCACTGCAAAGACGTACTCGTGTGAGAGCCGATCAAATGCCTTTTCCAGGTCCAGACTTAGGAGCCCCAGGGGCACCTCCTCTCTCCTCCACCTCGATCGCCTCCCGCAGTAGCACCAGTGAGTCCGAGATCTTTCGTCCCGGCACCGCGCATGTTTGGTCGGGCTCGACCACCTCTCCCACCACTCTCCCAAGCGTGTCGCGACTATCTTTGCCATGATCTTATAGTCTGAGTTCAGAAGCGTAATTAGCCTCCAGTTTCCCAAATCTCTCCGGTCCCCTTCCCCTTATACATCAGTGTGATGAGCCCCTCACTCATGTCTTCTGGCACCAGGCCGCCCTCCAGCGTCTCCCTGCACATTTGCAGCATATCCTCCTTCAACAAATCCCAAAAGTGATGTAGAATTCCGCCGGGATTCCATCCAGTCCCGTGTCCTGTTCCTGTTTTGCCTTCTCACCGCCTCCCCCACTTCCCCCATCTGGATCCTCTCTTTCAGCCCTCTGGGTTCATAACTTCATGTCTCAGCTCTCCCAGCAGAGCCTCCCGCATCCCCTTATCCGTTTCCTTCCTCCCATACAACTCCCCATAGTAATCCCTCGCTATCTCTATCATTCCTCAGTCGTTACCTGCCTGCCTCTAGTCGGGCTTACCAATTCCTTAACTGTGTTATCTCCTCTTCTTGGTTCTTTCGGTAAAGTCACGTAGATTGGAAATAATAAAATAATAAAATAAAACACAATAAAATAATTCTCACGACGTTTCGGCCACAACGCAAGCAGCCGTCCTCAGGTGAAGAACAGGTCTGTCGGGGAGACAGCGTCTGAATGAAACAGCACCATGCTTGGAGCGTATATTTAAACTGGGTTGGAAGGGGGGAAGGGTGCCTTGACAAAATAATTTGCATATCAAGAGGAATTTAGCATATTTATGGGAAATGCAGGTATGTGATTAGTACTACTTATGCCCGTGCATTATGCAGGATTAGCAGCATCAAAGGAGGGGATAGGGGTAGCATTAATAAAGGGAAGGAGTGTTAATAGTATGTAGCTGCAGTAACTAAAACCACCACGTAAACAACTAAAGTATAAACTACATAGTATCATCAGTATACTAAATATACTCTACAATAAGCTGAGTTACTAACAGTAAGTAATACATTACGATTCTACGTCGCAAAAAATATAATATGCTTCCATCTAAACTTTATTCTCTTACATCACACGAGTCTACACCGTACTATATACTGCCATAGACAAACTCAACATTAAATTACATACTGTATTGCTATACACCACCCTATACCTTATTATTCTACCCACCCTAATGTATATCACACTGCTGTATAATCACTATACAATTACGATACTATATATTACTTTGTACATTGTATTAAGTATATAAATATTATACTATTTATTATTATTACACTGTACCATTGACCATCGTGTGAAAGATACTAAGAGGAAGCAACGAAATATGTCAATGGGAGAATAGTGTAAGGAAACTTGCAGCGGAGCAAAGAATCCATTTCCTGTGGAGAATACAATGCCAGTGAGTGGAACGCGGTCTGAAAGTCAACGTAAACGTGAACACAATCAGTTAAGATCCGAAATGGTTTATTACGTCCTTCCAATGATTTCTAAGCCAGAATCCATATTCTCGGTTGAAATTGTCTCTGTGTTTGTATATGTGGATCGCCTCATGAACGAATCTCTCATGGTAGCCAGATGGCTTGCAGAGAACCTCTGTCTTGGAGAAGAGAATGCAGCCTTGCCTGCCAGAGGAGCTTACTAGTGGGAATGTGTCCAGATCTTTCAAGCATTTGTGAGCCCCTCACACAATCCAGCCTGGTTAAACCCAGGATGGATCATAAAATCAACAACACCACTATCAATACCACCATCAACACCACCAACACCAACAATACCACCAGCAATACCACCACCAACAAGAATATCACCACCATCAACACCATCACCAAAACCATCACCACCCCATCAACATCACCTCCATCAACACCACCCCATTAACACCACCAACAACACCATCACCAACACCACCATCAACACCACCAACACCCAAAATACCACCTCCATCAACACCACCCCATCACACCAACACCACCATCACAAACAACACCAACACGACCACCACAACTACCAACACCACCAACACCACCACCAACACAACCACCAACAACACCACAATCAACAATACCACCAACACTAACAATATCACCGCCATCAACATCACCAACAACACCAACACCACCACCAACAACACCACAATCAACAACCACACCAACACTAACAATATCACCACCATCAACATCACCAACACCACCACCAAAACTAACAATACCATCAACATCCCCAACACCACCACCACCAAGACCACCACCACCAACACAACCACCAACAACACCACCATCACAAACAACACCAACACGACCACCACAACCACCAACACCACCACCATCAACACCTCCAACACTAACAATACCACCACCATCAACATCACCAACACCACCACTACCAAGACCACCAACAACACCACAATCAACACCACCAACACTAACAATACCACCACCATCAACATCACCAACACCACCACTACCAAGACCACCAACAACACCACAATCAACACCACCAACACTAACAATACCACCACAATCAACAACACCACCACCAACACCACCACCATCACAAACAAAACCAACACGACCACCACAACCACTAACAACACCACCATAACAAACAACACCACCAAGACCACCACCATCAACACCACCAACACCAACAATACCACCACCATCAACACCAACAACACCACCACTAACAACAAAGATAAAGATCCCCCTTATAGCTGAAATAGACTGTTGGGCAAGTGCTGTTAGCCAGCAGTACCTATGAAGGGCAGAATGGCACACGAGGGGTGGGTGGCCAGCACCACGCCCGGCCGCCTTTGTGTTTACACACACACAGACTCACACACTCACACACACACACNGACTCACACACAGNCTCACACACACAGACTCACACACACAGACACTCACACAGACTCACACCATTCCTCACCTTCGCCAGATTCCATTCTCCTCTTGTTCTCTCTTTATGTAAATGACTTGGGCACTGAACTGGATTATTCCAGGGTTAATCTTTTTGCAGATGACACGGTACTGATTACTGCTGGCCGCTCTCCGGATGACGTGATTGCTAAGCTCCAGAGTGATTTCAACAAACTACAACATCAGCTAGTTGCTCTTAAACTAGTCCTAAATCCTGCCAAAACCAAGGTGCTATGCTTCTCACCAGGACTAAAGCAGGAAGTTATATTCCTTAAATCATGATCAAATAGAGCAAGTCAAGATCTATAAGTATCTTGGGGTTCGATTCAAAACTGAATTTTGAAGATCACATTGATTATATTGGGAAAAAGACAAAAATAAAAATTGGTTTTCTATATCGACACAAGCACTGCTTCCCCCTATGTTCCGTTTGGAATTGATAAAAGCTACCATACTGCCTCTACTTGATTACTGTGACATTTGTGTATAAATCAGCCCCAAGTACTGTACTGAAGAAGCTTGACTCAATGTATCACTCGGCCTTAAGATTTGCATTGAACTGCCCATATAGGACTCACCACTGTGATCTCTACATTGGGTCAAACTTAACATCTCTGAATGTTCGACGGCTTGTGCACCAGATCTTATTTATTCATGATGTACTTGCAAAAAAATCTGCAGATTACCTGCTGGATCTCGTCTCTGTTTCAAAGAACAAATTTGACCTAAGGTCGACACTCATTTACCAGCTTAACATTCCCTATTGCCGTACAAATACTGGAGGAAGGGCCTTTGCTATTGATGCCCCCAGGTTCTGGAATTCTGTTGCCAATAAATTGAAACTTGAGTCACTACCTTTGAGATCTTCACTCAAAACTGCTCTAGAGGAGTTGTACACCCCTAGCTGCCAGTGCTATTCAGTGGCCTAAAATAAAATGTTTCGCTCCGAATGATCGCTACAAAGTATGACCTGTGTTTTGATTTAGTGTGCTGATCTTAAAGGTGCATTGAAAATTATAATACTCCTATTGATGCTCCTGCTGTTATGGAGTGCTCATGCAGCCAGCTATGGCTGCAAGGTTTTGGTAGTACATGTTTATGCCATTTATTGTGAAAATTCCGTCACAGTTCCTATGATTGCTTTTCATTGCTTTCATGGCTTTATTTTGGTGATTTCGAAAAGTGTATTGGTTTAGCCATGTTTGTTTGTTGTAGTACAGAGTTAGACTGATGGCCTTAATCTAAGTTGTCTTATGGTTGTTGTTGTTGTTGGACTTGCATCCCACTGGAATTTTTGCACACAGCGTTGGTGTACGGTTTTTTTTCTGAAATATTTTGCTGTCTTTTCTTGGATTTTCTGTTTGCACTTAGTCACATATTCACTTTAAGATGTTTTTTGTTCATGTTTTAGTTTTTTGTTTGTTGCGGATGCACCCGATTCAAGACCGAATGGCTCACAGGGCTATACCTAATAAATAACTTGAACTTGAACTAACGGACAAACTGCCTGAGGGAGACACGAGGGGACGGTACCAAGTGACCACGCCCACTGAGACGTCGCAGACCGGAGCCCCTCCCCCCACCGGAGCCCCTCCCCCCACCGGAGCCCCTCCCCCNACCGGAGCCCCTCCCCCCATGCCCAACCCCTCGCCCCGCCCCTTCACCCCCTCGCCCCACCCCTCCCCTGCTGCTACTTCCGCTGAGGCCGGGGCGAGTGGAGGCGGCGCTGTGCATTGTGGGTGGCGAGCGGACGATTTGGATTCAGAAATATTTCTGATTGAGGGGTCAAAAAAAACTGTCCTTGAAGTTGATTGATCCACACCCAAGACAGCTTTCCTTAGAACTTAGTCTCACATGAGTTGGACCAGATGACGCCAAAAGGTGCACAACTCAAAGGCAATGCACCATCAGAGTATGAGAGCTCGGGTTAAGCATTTACACCATTGGAACCTAATTTGCCAGTAAAAAATATGATCATTGTTTTTTAAGGAAAGCTGTCTCAACTTCAAGGACAGTGCATATATTATCAGAGTTATGTTTTTGTTTGCATTATGGCTGCAGGTATTGTGGTCTATGCAAACATGACTCCTTGTAAAAAAGGTGTCAGTTTGTTGCCAGATAGAAGGGTAAAAAAACAATTATCAGATCTTTAACAAATCAGGCCTTAATTGTTCTGCAAGATATTAACGTTAAAACTCGTAGAACCACATGCCACCGTGTGTGAATGTCTCCTCTCCTGTGTTTTAAAGGAAGGATAGGTTACAATAACGTATGATCAGTCATCTTTAAAAACAAATCAGATCTTTATTAATCTGCAAGAATTTTAACGTTAAAACTAGCACCTAACCATCATCATCACCACCCATCATCACCACCACCCATCATAAATTAACTAGACAGCTAAACAGAGATATAAACTGACACAAACATAACGACTTAATAATAACAAAGTCCATATTATCCGTGCCAGGCTAGGTGCACACAGACAAATCCATTGCACAATAATTTACATGTAACTCAAATTCACACTTAGTACTACCACCTCACTAACTTAAACATAACTACATAAATTAAGAAAACCATGAATTTAATAGTAAATAAACCAATAAGATGGTGTTTATACGCTTGCAATTTAATGAATGAAATACAAGTTAATAATTCAAATAAATAAAAAATGAATATGAAGCCTGATGCCGAGGTGTATGGCAGGCCTAACGGCCAGGCATTCCTTCTGTCCTCGTCGCAGGAATGGCGACATCAAAGACAGCACAAAGCAAGGGGCAAATGTTTAATTTCTGTAGCGTAAATTAGACTAATTAGAGACTACAAACACTACGTACACGATGTACACACAGCTACACAACACACACACACACACATCGCCACACTTTCTCGACAAAACACGAACTGCACACTCACTCTGCCACACACTCTCTCTTTCTCACTAACTCAATGTCTATCACTAACTCACTGTCTCTCACTAAGTCACTGTCTCTCACTAACTCACTGTCTCTCACTAACTCTCACTAGCTCACTGTCTCTCACTCACTGTCTCTCACTCTCACTCACTGTCTCTCACTCACTCTCTCTCTCACTAACTCACTCACTGTCTCTCACTAACTCACTGTCTCATTTTATCACACTCACTGACGCACTCAATCTCACACACACTTATTCACTCACACCCACTCACTCAATCTCTCACCCACTCACTCAATCTCTCACCCACTCACCCAATCTCTCACCCACTCACCCACTCACTCACCCACTCACCCACCCACTCACTCACCCACTCACTCACTCACCCACCCACTCACTCACTCTCTCACCTAATCACTCACTCAATCTCTCACCCACACACTCAATCTCTCACCCACCCACTCACCCATTCACTCACCCACTCACCCANTCACTCACCCACTCACTCACTCACTCACCCATTCACTCACCCACCTTCTCACCCATCCGCTCACTCACCCACTCACCCATTCACCCACTCATTCACTCACCCACTCACTCACCCACTCACCCATTCACTCACCCATTCACCCACTCACTCATCCACTCACCCATTCACTCACCCACTCACCCATTCACTCACCCACCCACTCACTCAATCTCTCACCCACTCACCCATTCACTCACCCACTCACCCACCCACCCANTCACTCACCCACTCACTCACTCACCCACTCACCCACCCACTCACCCATTCACTCAATCTCTCACCCACCCACGCACCCACTCACTCAATCTCTCACCCAATCACCTAATCTCTCACCCACTCACCTAATCTCTCACCCACTCACCCATTCACTCACTCACCCACCCTCTCACCCACTCACTCAATCTCTCACCCACTCATCCATTCACTCACCCTCGCTGTGTAGACCACGGAGTCTGAAGTCGAACCCAAGCCCTGCTGTTTCCGGTCCGCGCACAACCAGCACTGCACCACGTGATGCGCCAGCCGGGATCGTGGGGGCGGAGCCTCGCCCTAGTGACGTCACCTCTGTTACGTCACAGCCACGCCTCCACCCACAGTCGAGAGGAATGCACACGAGGGAGCAGCAGAAGAAGCCTTTTGAGAGCGAATCCTCAACGAGGTGAGCGACCCTGTTGATTTTACATTTCGACCACAAACTAAAGCTTCATTACTTTTATATGTTCATATTTCAATTTCAGCAATCAAATTAGAAAAAAACGCCACTTTTTTCAAATTTTCTTGCTGTGGATTTCACACCTGATGACGATTGCTTGTGTTGCAGTCGAAACGTCGTGATAATTTTATTGTTTTATATTTTTATTATTTTATTGTTTCCCTTCTATGTGACTTCACTGAAAGAACCAAGAATATGAATCCCTGCAGTCACGAAAGCTTTAATTAAAAATTCTAATTAGAACTGTTAGATAGGATACTTGGCATTCTCTGAAATGTTGCTGTTACTGTCGTTGTTTAGACCCCAAGCGAGTCAGCATTTAAAACAAGCTTAACTAATCCGTTTAAATCTCATAGAATATTAATAACATGTATACAATTATTGTGTTCTGATTGCTGGTACAATTGTGCCCTACATTACATGTATTGAATGTTATTCAACATATGAGGAGGAGTCTGCCTTTAAGTTCAGACCCTAGCCACTGCCATAGTTGCCTCCAATCTGTGATGTCACAGCCACATGGGTGGTACCTCTGACATCAAGTGACCTACGACGTCATGCTCGTATTATAACAAATAATTAAAGTATGGTCATATGACCCTAATGACCCACAAGGCATTTGGGTCCTCTATCAAGCAGTCGATTAATACAAATGGGCTGTACATGAACATGCATGTCGGGATTAGAGGTGAAATATCATTAAGTCTGGTGATTATGTTTAATGGAATAGGCAGTTGGAATAAACATGTTCGTGTGGGTGGATGAGTGAGTGATCGGGCGCACACATGAGTGGGAAAACAAGCGATGAGTGGGCTTTTAAAGCAACAGTCACGATAGTCTTCTTGATTCTATCGGTAAAGTCACGTAGAAAGAAAATAATAAAATGATAAAAATAAAACATAATAAAATACAATGCTCACGACGTTTCGGCCACAACGCAAGCAGCCGTCCTCAGGTGAAGAATAGGGCTGTCGAAAAGACAGCGTCTGAATGAACACCACTAAGCTGGGTTAGAGTGGGAAGGGCGCCTTGACAAAGGTATTTGCATATCAACAGATGAATTTAGCATATTTATGGAAATGTAATTAGTCACTACTTGTGAAATGCGTAGGAGGTGGGGGGGGTCTCAAAGTCATATTATGCCATTATGTAGGATTAGCAGCAACAACAAAAGTCACGATAGTGTTTTAGTTTTGAAGCTTTCGTGACTGCAAGGATTCATACTCTTAGGTTTTTTTTCGGTAAAGTCACGTAGGGAAAAATTTTTTAGCTTTTACAATATTTATAATAATATGAATAAAAAAGAATAACTCACGACGTTTCGGAGGCAACACAAGCTTCCTTCATCAGGTGTAAAAAGGCACAGCAAAAAAACTGTAGAATAACTGTAACATCACTGTAGTTATTTTGCCTTTTTACACCTAACTACAGTTATTTTGCTGTGCCTTTTTACACCTGATGAAGGAAGCTTGTGTTGCCTCCGAAACGTCGTGATATATTATTTTATTTCTATTATTATTTATATTTTTATCATTAAATATTTTTATTATTTATCTATTTTTACCTACGTGACTTTACCGAAAAAAACCTAAGAGTATAGTCACGATAGTGATTGGATTGATACAATGAGTGGTCAAATATGTATTAATTAGGAGGATGAGTGATTCAAAAGTTTGCTAAATCTGAGCGTTGTTCCAACCTCCCCAGGCCATCCAACTTCAAACAAAATCTACTCGTTCCCAACAACATGGACAGACAAATCACGTGGGCTGAGATCTTGGATGAATATGAGGGTAAGTCCCAGATACCTGCATCACATGGATTATATGCGGAGGAGGAGACTCCTTGATGAATTACTTTTCGTAGACATGGCTTGGTGGTAATGGGAAGACGTGATGATCGAGTGTGGCAAAGAGGATGGGTTTATATTTGAGTTGTTGCCATCTTTGTTCAAACTGGGGTCTCAAGCTTATGTAATTTACGATCTCTCCGCCCCCGCCCCCTCTGTATATTTAAGGCCTCGTCACAGAGACGACCTCTCTCTTTCTGCCAATACGTGTTCTCTCTGCGTGTCTTTGTGATGTCTGTCTGCTTGTGTGTCTGTCTATAGTTTTCTGGTTAGATTTTTGTTGCTATTTATTTTATACCTGATGATGATTGCTTGTGTTGCAATCGAAACGTCGTAGTATGCTATTATTTAATTTATTATTTTATCTTTATACGTGACTTAACCTAAAGAACCAAAGAATAATTCCTCCAGTCACGAAAGCTCCAAAATTGAGATTGCCGACAAAAACATGACTTGTAAAGTTTTACTGCCATGTGATGACTATTTTTCAATAGCAGGTCCTGTTGTGTGGTAAGCGGTAATTACTGGGATCTCAAAATTAGTTCTGTGAGACTCCATGTCCTTGTTCTCTAATTAATAACTCGTACTTTGAATGCATTTTCTGTTCTTCATAGCCCGGGAGTCGGCGTGCCAGTCGACCACGTGGGGGGACGTTATGGATAAGGTGGACCCTTTCCCAGGCCAAAGTTACAAGAATCGCTCCCCAAAGGTGTGTATGGGTTCTAGATTTGAAGCTTTCGTGACTGCAAGGATTCATACTCTTAGTTATTTCGGTAAAGTCACGTAGGTATAAAATGAAATAAAAATTAATAAAAATAAAATAATAAAATCACGACGTTTCGGAGGCAACACAAGTCTCCGTCCCAGGTGGGACCGTCACAGCTGAATTTGCTGTATCAAGTGAGGCAGGGATTCCAAGATGCAAGTTCTTAAATACAAGTTAAGGAGGGGGGGAGCTTATCAGAATGTGGTAGCCAATGAATGGAACGTATTGGGAGGGGGGGCGGGCTAAAAGAGAGCACGATGTGTATGGGGTCTGTGGGGTTAAAACACACGACATTCTCTCGACAACGAGCACACCATGTCACCTCACCAGCACACCAAAATATCACGACACCAACTCTCCCCATCACCTTCTCATCACACTACACGACCACCAATTCAATACACCATATTAGAGCCTCATCATGCCTCTATACCATCACAATACACCATCTCTCTAGAACATTCCACTACTTCTCCTCTCCATATCGCAACACCATGTCCCGACACCATCACCGCATCTCTTCACCGTCCCGCTCATGCAGGCACTTGAAGTGGCCATTTATTACCAATGAAGACAGAATGATATCAGGCAGTCACATTAATTATGTCTGTGATTTGATTGGAAGTTACCATTCCAGTTCCAAACTATGGGCGCTGCAGTGAAGCTTGTCCAGAGTTTGGGCTTCCAGATATTTATAATGGGACATTCTGTGAAAACTATTGCCAGTGATGATTATTGCCAACAATTGCTATGAAACCGCCACAATCGAGCAAAGTCTTGAGTGCATGCATGGGGTTTATGGGGATATATGAGGATGTGACATGTATTTTCATTCTATAGGAGTTGGGATATTTAGGGGTTAGTACTACACGTACAATGTGATACAAGTATTGATGGATAAGGCATTGTGTTAACAGCAGGTGATAGTGTATATTCAAGTGTGTACTAAGCAATTTGAATGACTGAATGTGGATGGCTGCATCTGTACATACATGTGTGAGTATGTTTTTTTTGTTTGGGTTTATGTGCACGTCCACGTTTGCGTGCCTGTGGGTATGAATGTTTTCTTGCATGTGCATGTCTGAATGTTCTTTTGCTTATCTTTGCTTGATCAGAGGATAATTGGGGAGTTGAAGGACGTCAGCGGGATGAAGCATCTCCAGGAAAAGAACCTTAGCAAAGAAAGATGCACCATGGAAGAGGAGCGCCTCTTTGAGGTGCAGCGCATTGCCAGGGCGAAGTGCCGCACAGATGAGAAGTACTTCCGAGACTATCTCCTCAAGAAGCGCCTCATTCAAGTGAAGTACTTCATTGATGAGAAGCATCATCTCGAGATGATGTGTCCTGAGGAGAAGAATCTGGAGGAGGAGGAGAAGTGTCTCGCCAACGTGAAACGCGTCGAGGAGGAGAAGCGCCTTGAGCAGGAGCAGCGCCTTGCCAGCATTGCAACCATCACCACCACTGCTACCGCCGGCAACTCCACCCCCACCCCTGCCACCACCACCGCCACCACCACCTGCCACCGCCACCACCACGCCACACCACCCCCACTGCCACTGATGCTGTTGCCGCCACTGCCACAAAACCCGCCGCCACCCACCGCCACCACCGCCACGACCGCCGTCACCACCGCACCACAGCCACCACCGCCAACGCCACAACTGGCGCCACGCATCCACCGCCACCACTGCCACTGACGCTGTTGCCGCCACTGCCACAAAACCCTCCGCCACCACTGCCACCTCCACCACTGCCATCAACCACCACCGCCGCCACCACCACCACCGCAGTAACCACCACCGCCGCCACCACCGCCGCCACCACCACCGCCACCACCGCCGCCACCGACACCGCGCCGCCACCATACCACCGCCGCCACCACCACCACCGCTGCAACCACCACCGCCACCGCATCCACCTCTGACACTCCTGTACAGGGCCCGATTGCTCCAAGCTTTGGAGAAGAGGGCTTCCAAGCAGAGAAGATGGATAAGAAGACAGAGGTGGAACAGGAAGAGGAGGAGGTGGAGGAAGAGGTTGAGGAGGAACAGGAGGAGGGAATGGAGAAGACAGAATGGAGAGAAGATGGTGGTGGAGGATGAAGAGGAGGAGATGGAGGACGAGACAAAGCAGGAGGTGGAGGAGGTGGAGGTGGTGATGCAGGGAAAGAAGAGGAAGCGAGGGGGCCTTGCTCGCGTGGCGAGAGCGATCACCTCCCTCCTCCGCCGCGTGCTGCTTTGTGGTGGCATGTCCACCCAGAGGCACTCCTGTAAAGAATAAGGTTCAATACCATTGTTGTCACTTTAAACTTTGTGAAATAAACCCATGATGACACAACATAACGTTGAATTGCTTGCAAGTGTAATAAAGGACTCGTTCACTGGGTCTGTCTCCGTTGTCCTTTATTTGGGTTTCTTTACACTTGTCCCACACGGCCCTCGCTCAGAGCCTCCCCGCTTAGCAGCTCGACAGCTGCCTTCGCTCACGTAGCCTTTCGCGCTCCTGCAGCTCCGCTGCAGTCCTCCGGCTGCTCTCACTGCAGCTCCACCGCTGCTCCCTGTTCCCCCGTGCTCGTCACCGCTGGCCGACGTGCCGAGTCTTGCTGTGTGTGGCGATCTCGCCACTCTCCAACCTCCGCACTGTGTGGCCTCACTCTGTCTCTATTCCCAACACTCTCCCGTTTCTTCCGGTATCTCTCCTTAAGACCTCATCCCTCTCTCCACGTGACCTAACTCCTCCCCCCGTGACGTCATATCCGCGAGGCCGTTTATGCCCGCATTACACAAGTATAACTACTGTTTGTATGTACATGGATCTGTACTTTTGTGTATGTCACTCGTGTGTGGGTGTGTGTACATGGGAGTGTATATGTGTATCGTGTATGATTATGCATTGGAACAAACAAATTGTTTTATATTGTGTCGTACAAATAATTTAGGGGAAACGTGGTAGGAATGCGCCACCTCAACAGGGAACTACAGGGATGAGACTCCTCGCTCGTGGTGCTAAATGAATGAAAACAGCGCCACTGAGCAGACAGAGCCCCGCCCCTACAGCTCGTGAGTGTAACGTATTGAGTGTGACAGCGAACTGCCACGATGCTGCCAGGTAAGGGTAAACTTGTGTGATGAGATGCTTCACCTGAAACTCGCCTCCACACGTGTTCGCTATGAAATTGTAACAATAAGGGACGATCAGTCATCTTTAACATACAGGTCTTTATTGTTCTGCAAGTATATTAACGTTAAAACTCGTAGAAACACATGCACACTCGTGTGTGAATGTCAACCTAATCAGTCGTGTTGTGCAATGTTGTGATGCTACCGTCGTGTTTTTTTAAGGAAGAATATGGTTACAATAACGTACGATAGTCATTTTAAAAACAAATCAGGTCTTTATTAATCTGCAAGAAACTACGTTAATACTCGTATCGAAATCTTTATTAATACGCAGGCTCAAACAGAAGGAACTAGCAATTATTTCCCAATAGGAATTTAACAGTTAAAAGATATTCTTGAAATCAAACACGTAAACGTCGATTTCCCCTTTGACGTCCTTTTCGACTGAAGCCATTCGTCCAAAGTATAAAATTGTTGTCATTCTGAAATAAGTGAACACTTCTGGAACTTTAAAGGAAGACATTCATCTGAACACATTATAGAGTATTCACAACATCACTCTAGCTTGAAGTCCTAGAAATCACCGAAAAATATATATAAGCGACACGAATATGACTCTCCAGCCACTCCACTATATCAAGCCTTCTATCAGGTTGCAACTGCATGGGGTCGAAAGAGGAATTTCGTTGAGGACTTGTTTGATGATGCCTGTGAAGTGTTGCTGACCGTGAAAATGCTTCCAACACATAGAGCAATCAAACGGTTTTGTTAAAAGAATTACACCAGTTTGTAGTGCTGGAATCACTGATATAATCAATTGCACCTAATAAAATTGATCTAACAGAGACACAAACGTGCATTCCAGGACTTTACCAGAAGTACTCAATACTCTGATTATCCAGCCACTCCAGCAGCCATTTCTCATTATCAACCTGCATGGGGTCGAAATAGGAATTGTCGTCAGGGCTCAGTACATCCACGCATCTCTCAGGATCCACCTGCATAGGTTCGAAAGATGCATTTTTTTAGGACTCATTGCAGCACTCTGTATTTCTCCTTTTGATTTCACTTTCATTGCGGATCTTCTCATGCTTGTTCGGGGTGATGACCGTGTCCTCTCCAACGGAGAACAATTGAATGGCTTCTCGCCCGTGTGTGTTTTCTGGTGACGATGAAGATTTGATTTCCGTGAAAATGGCTTCCCACACAGAGAGCAATTGAACGCCTTCTCGCCCGTGTGTGTTTTTTTGGTGAGTGTGAAGATCTGCTTTACGGGCAAATGCCTTCACACAGAGCAATTGAATGGCTTCTCNACCCGTGTGTGTTTTTGGTGATTGCGAAGAGTTGATGAATCTGCAAATGACTTCCCACACACAGAGCAATTGAATGGCTTCTCACCTGAGTGTGTTTTTCTGGTGATTGCGAAGAGTTGATGAATCTGCAAATGCTTCCACACACAGAGCAATTGAATGGCTTCTCGCCCGTGTGTGTTTTTGGTGACTTTGAAGAATAGTTTTCCATGCAAATGCCTTCCCACACACAGAACAATGGAATGGCTTCTCGCCCGTATGTGTTTTATGGTGTCTGTTAAGAGTTGATTTCCGCGAAAACGCCTTCCCACACACGGAGCAATTGAAAGGCTGCTCACCCGTGTGTGCGTGGCGCTGCGGAGAGTTTTTCTGCTCCATGTGACTGATTCTTCAGAGCAGAGTAACAGTCGCGGGTGTTGTTGATTATTTAAAGGCAAACTCTAAGCTGTGTGGATGTCTGGCTCAAATCGCCAATATGCAAATTCTTACCAACGTCTAACTGAGACACAGTAACGTCTCGTAAGTGTTGATGCACGGCGTATCGATGACCCTGGAACCCGTCTGAAGAGATCACCACGAATTCTCCCGAAGCGAAGTCGCCAACCAGTCGCCAAGCAATCGTGCTCACCAGGCTGGGTCTCGTGGAAGGTTTATCTGCAGAGCGAGGAGTCGAGCATCTATCCTCAGCAAAATCCTCTCGAAATAACCTTGAGGTCTGATTTTAAGCCCCTTATAACTTCGCTCTCGCATTCAAATCCTTTATCTCACTTGGCCTATCATGGACTTTGCATTCAATTGTTAATTTTTACATTAACAATCTGCATATCTAGCAACATAATACATATCACTGCATAATTGTACACCTCCGTTTGAATAAGGATGTGCATCTCCATGCATAATTCCGTGCTTCGTGTTAATTTTCTAATATTCACCCCCAATGTCCTCTAAAACTGCTGCAAGTTTAGAGGATGATAAAGTGACATACAGTCTGAAGTATCAAAATTGGTGATCTCGAGCTTGATTTGGAATAAGATGTGCAAGTTTATACTGTACTGACTTTGTTTTATAAATATATTTAAGAACAATCGTGTTGAGCGGGTGCTTCTAGAAACGAGTGTTTTATATTATATTCCTGCCGTGAACTTTGAATGATCATCTGAATGGTTTAGCTTGTAAGCATGGTTTATTATAGTGCCCATATTAAAGGTTTTTTGGGTTAGATCGCTTAAATATATAAATGTGTCGTTAAAACCGACACCACCCGACACAGCCAACTACTACGGATTGTCACGTAAACAGAACATGCAGATTTGTCACTAGTACAGACACTGGTGTGTGGAGAGCCAAGCACAACATTTACAATCTGAGCACGACGTTTCGTCTGTAATTAAAACTAGCCTCATCAGTCGACAGCCAGATTTGGGAAGTCTCACTGTTTCGTTCCTTATTATAGAAGCATAGATGTGTTGACCACGCAGCTGCGCTCTTGCACAATGTGGGGGATGGGGGGGGATTACTGAGGGAATGTACATTACGCGTGTGCATTATGCGAGCCTTTGAACTTGTCCTTCCTGTCTATTCTGTTTTTTAAAAATAATTTGCTAATATTTAACCTGTGAAAATAATCACAAAACGTTGTTATCCTGTTACACTGCTGTGTGTATGAACATGCTCAGTGTAGTGGTTGTAGTGGTAGTGTAGTGGTAGTGTAGTGGTATAGTAGTGGTAGTTTAGTGTTAGTGTAATGGTAGTGTAGTGGTAGTGTAGTGGTATAGTAGTGGTAGTGCAGTAGTAGTGTAGTGGTAGTGTAGTTGTAGTGTAGTGGTAGTGCAGTGGTAGTGCAGTGGTAGTGTAGTGGTAG